>JAJQQW010000028.1:0-36175 GCA_025583905.1 Ia io | reverse complement strand
GGTACGAAAGCTGCTTAAATGTGCTATTTGCTCTATTCTAGGATTGCCCACACTGTATGAAACACGTCTTACAATTGGCTTCCTGTTGCAGTTACCGGACTTACCTACATCGTAGAAGCTCCTTTCTACACTGCCCTCTGAAGTGGAGAAGAAATATACTCTTGTCTCCCAAGTATATTTTACAGTTTAATGCTACTTTTCGGTGAATTATAGTGGTTTTAAAAGACTTGTTTAATGTGCACTTGCTGTATTTCAAGGATTTCTGCAGTGTCTAACATACTTTCTATACTGTAGTCTTACATTTTGATGTCTTTCCCACGTGTTCTCTCACAATTCTGTTATATTCACTATTATTGGCTGCGATTTGCTACTGGTTTCTTGCAGTGTCCTATAATTGGGCCTTTTGTTCTACTTATGGACTTCCCCACATGTACAAACAGCTTTGTGCATGCTTCTGTTATCTGGAGAAGCTACATACACTTGACTGTCAACTGTTTTACCGTTTAATGGTAAATTTCAGTGAATTCCAGAGGTGTCAAAGACTGGATCAATGTGCACTTTGCTCTATTTAAAGGGTTTTCTGCAGTGTACCAAGACCTTTGCATATTGTAGACATATATTGTTGTCTTTTCCACTTGTATTCTCACAATTGTTCTATTCACTATTATTTGCTCTGCATTACTACTTCTTTCTTGCAGTGACCTATAATTGGCCTTCTGCTCTACTGATGAGACTTTACCACATGTACAAAACACTTTATACTCTCTTCTCTGAACTTGGGAAGATATATACAGTTGCCTCTCACCTGTTTTACAGTTGATTGCTACTTTGTAGTGAATTCTAGTGGTACGAAAGCTGCTTAAATGTGCTATGTGCTCTCTACTCTAGGATTGCCCGCACTGTATGAAACACTTTCTTTACTATATCCTAACATTGTGATTCAATTTCCCTTGACTCTCTAGCTAGCTATTCTCTTCAATTCACTGCTATTTCGCCTTTATTCCTAGACTTGCTTACAATGTCTTAAAACTGGCTTTCTGTTGCAGTTACCGGACTTACCTACATCGTAGAAGCTCCTTTCTACACTGCTGTCTGAAGTGGAAAAGCAATGTACACTTGTCTCCCAAGTATGTTTTACAGTTTAATGCTACTTTTTGTTGAATTATAGTGGTTTTAAACGAACGGTTTAATGTGCACTTGCTGTATTTCAAGGATTTCTGCAGTGTCTAACATGCTTTCTATACTGTAGACTTACATTTTGATGTCTTTCCCACGTTTTCTCTCACAATTCTGTTATATTCACAATTGTTGGCTCTGATTTGCTACTGGTTTCTTGCAGTGTCCTATAATTGGCCCTTTACTGTACTTATGGACTTCCCCACATGTACAACTTTGGGCATGCTTCTGTTAACTGGAGAAGCTACATACACTTGTCTGTCAACTGTTTTACCGTTTAATGCTACATTTCAGTGAATTCCAGTGGTGTCAAAGACTGGTTCAATGTGCACTTTGCTCTATTTAAAGGGTTTTTTGCAGTGTACAAAGACCTTTGTATACTGTACACATATTTTGTTGTCTTTTCCACTTGTATTCTCACAATTGTTCTATTCACTATTATTTGCTCTGCATTACTACTTCTTTCTTGCAGTGACCTATAATTGGCCTTCTGCTCTACTTATGAGACTTTACCACAAGTACAAAACACTTTATACTTTCTTCTCTGAACTTGGGAACCTATATACACTTGTCTCTCACCTGTTTTACAGTTGATTGCTACTTTGTAGTGAATTCTAGTGGTACGAAAGCTGCTTAAATGTGCTATTTGCTCTACTCTAGGATTGCCCGCACTGTATGAAACACTTTCTTTACTATATCCTAACATTGTGATTCAATTTCCCTTGACTCTCTAGCTATTCTCTTCAATTCACTGCTATTTCGCCTTTATTCCTAGACTTGCTTACAATGTCTTCAAACTGGCTTTCTGTTGCAGTTACCGGACTTACCTACATCGTAGAAGCTCCCTTCTACACTGCTGTCTGAAGTGGAAAAGCAATGTACACTTGTCTCCCAAGTATGTTTTACAGTTTAATGCTACTTTTTGTTGAATTATAGTGGTTTTAACGAACGGTTTAATGTGCACTTGCTGTATTTCAAGGATTTCTGCAGTGTCTAACATACTTTCTATACTGTAGACTTACATTTTGATGTCTTTCCCACGTTTTCTCTCACAATTCTGTTATATTCACAATTGTTGGCTCTGATTTGCTACTGGTTTCTTGCAGTGTCCTATAATTGGCCCTTTACTGTACTTATGGACTTCCCCACATGTACAACTTTTGGGCATGCTTCTGTTAACTGGAGAAGCTACATACACTTGTCTGTCAACTGTTTTACCGTTTAATGCTACATTTCAGTGAATTCCAGTGGTGTCAAATACTGGTTCAATGTGCACTTTGCTCTATTTAAAGGGTTTTTTGCAGTGTACAAAGACCTTTTGTATACTGTAGACATATTTTGTTGTCTTTTCCACTTGTATTCTCACAATTGTTCTATTCACAATTATTTGCTCTGCATTACTACTTCTTTCTTGCAGTGACCTATAATTGGCCTTCTGCTCTACTTATGAGACTTTACCACAAGTACAAAACACTTTATACTTTCTTCTCTGAACTTGGGAAGCTATATACACTTGTCTCTCACCTGTTTTACAGTTGATTGCTACTTTGTAGTGAATTCTAGTGGTACGAAAGCTGCTTAAATGTGCTATTTGCTCTACTCTAGGATTGCCCACATTGTGTATGAAACACTTTCCTTACTATATCCTAACATTGTGATTACTTTCCCTTGACTCTCTAGCTATTCTCTTCAATTCACTGCTATTTCGCCTTTATTCCTAGTCTTGCTTACAATGTCTTACAATTGGCTTCCTGTTGCAGTTACCGGACTTACCTACATCGTAGAAGCACCTTTCTACACTGCCCTCTGAAGTGGAAAAGAAATATACTCTTGTCGCCCAAGTATATTTTACAGTTTAATGCTACTTTTTGGTGAATTATAGTGGTTTTAACGAACGGTTTAATGTGCACTTGCTGTATTTCAAGGATTTCTGCAGTGTCTAACATACTTTCTATACTGTAGTCTTACATTTTGATGTCTTTCCCACGTGTTCTCTCTCACAATTCTGTTATATTCACAATTATTGGCTGCGATTTGCTACTGGTTTCTTGCAGTGTCCTACAATTGGGCCTTTTGTTCTACTTATGGACTTCCCCACATGTACAAACAGCTTTGTGCATGCTTCTGTTAACTGGAGAAGCTACATACACTTGTCTGTCAACTGTTTTACTGTTTAATGCTACATTTCAGTGAATTCCAGTGGTGTCAAAGACTGGTTCAATGTGCACTTTGCTCTATTTAAAGGGTTTTCTGCAGTGTACAAAGACCTTTGCATATTGTAGACATATTTTGTTGTCTTTTCCACTTGTATTCTCACACAATTTGTTCTATTCACTATTATTTGCTCTGCATTACTACTTCTTTCTTGCAGTGACCTATAATTGGCCTTCTGCTCTACTTATGAGACTTTACCACATGTACAAAACACTTTATACTTTCTTCTCTGAACTTGGGAAGCTATATACACTTGTCTCTCACCTGTTTTACAGTTGATTGCTACTTTGTAGTGAATTCTAGTGGTACGAAAGCTGCTTAAATGTGCTATTTGCTCTACTCTAGGATTGCCCGCACTGTATGAAACACTTTCTTTACTATATCCTAACATTGTGATGATTCAATTTCCCTTGACTCTCTAGCTATTCTCTTCAATTCACTGCTATTTCGCCTTTATTCCTAGACTTGCTTACAATGTCTTACAAACTGGCTTTCTGTTGCAGTTACCGGACTTACCTACATCGTAGAAAGCTCCTTTCTACACTGCTGTCTGAAGTGGAAAAGCAATGTACACTTGTCTCCCAAGTATATTTTACAGTTTAATGCTACTTTTTGTTGAATAGTAGTGGTTTTAAAAACGAACGGTTTAATGTGCACTTGCTGTATTTCAAGGATTTCTGCAGTGTCTAACATACTTTCTATACTGTAGACTTACATTTTGATGTCTTTCCCACGTTTTCTCTCACAATTCTGTTATATTCACAATTATTGGCTCTGATTTGCTACTGGTTTCTTGCAGTGTCCTATAATTGGCCCTTTACTGTACTTATGGACTTCCCCACATGTACAAACAGCTTTGGGCATGCTTCTGTTAACTGGAGAAGCTACATACACTTGTCTGTCAACTGTTTTACCGTTTAATGCTACATTTCAGTGAATTCCAGAGGTGTCAAAGACTGGATCAATGTGCACTTTGCTCTATTTAAAGGGTTTTTTGCAGTGTACAAAGACCTTTGCATATTGTAGACATATATTGTTGTCTTTTCCACTTGTATTCTCACAATTGTTCTATTCACTATTATTTGCTCTGCATTACTACTTCTTTCTTGCAGTGACCTATAATTGGCCTTCTGCTCTACTTATGAGACTTTACCACATGTACAAAACACTTTATACTTTCTTCTCTGAACTTGGGAAGCTATATACACTTGTCTCTCACCTGTTTTACAGTTGATTGCTACTTTGTAGTGAATTCTAGTGGTACGAAAGCTGCTTAAATGTGCTATTTGCTCTACTCTAGGATTGCCCCGCACTGTATGAAACACTTTCTTTACTATATCCTAACATTGTGATTCAATTTCCCTTGACTCTCTAGCTATTCTCTTCAATTCACTGCTATTTCGCCTTTATTCCTAGACTTGCTTACAATGTCTTAAAACTGGCTTTCTGTTGCAGTTACCGGACTTACCTACATCGTAGAAGCTCCTTTCTACACTGCTGTCTGAAGTGGAAAAAAGCAATGTACACTTGTCTCCCAAGTATGTTTTACAGTTTAATGCTACTTTTTGTTGAATTATAGTGGTTTTAACGAACGGTTTAATGTGCACTTGCTGTATTTCAAGGATTTCTGCAGTGTCTTACATACTTTCTATACTGTAGACTTACATTTTGATGTCTTTCCCACGTTTTCTCTCACAATTCTGTTATATTCACAATTGTTGGCTCTGATTTGCTACTGGTTTCTTGCAGTGTCTTATAATTGGCCCTTTACTGTACTTATGGACTTCCCCCACATGTACAACTTTGGGCATGCTTCTGTTAACTGGAGAAGCTACATACACTTGTCTGTCAACTGTTTTACCGTTTAATGCTACATTTCAGTGAATTCCAGTGGTGTCAAATACTGGTTCAATGTGCACTTTGCTCTATTTAAAGGGTTTTTTGCAGTGTACAAAGACCTTTGTATACTGTAGACATATTTTGTTGTCTTTTCCACTTGTATTCTCACAATTGTTCTATTCACAATTATTTGCTCTGCATTACTACTTCTTTCTTGCAGTGACCTATAATTGGCCTTCTGCTCTACTTATGAGACTTTACCACAAGTACAAAACACTTTACACTTTTTTTCTCTGAACTTGGGAAGCTATATACACTTGTCTCTCACCTGTTTTACAGTTGATTGCTACTTTGTAGTGAATTCTAGTGGTACGAAAGCTGCTTAAATGTGCTATTTGCTCTACTCTAGGATTGCCCGCACTGTATGAAACACTTTCTTTACTATATCCTAACATTGTGATTCACTTTCCCTTGACTCTCTAGCTATTCTCTTCAATTCACTGCTATTTCGCCTTTATTCCTAGTCTTGCTTACAATGTCTTACAATTGGCTTTCTGTTGCAGTTACCGGACTTACCTACATCGTAGAAGCTCCTTTCTACACTGCTGTCTGAAGTGGAAAAGCAATGTACACTTGTCTCCCAAGTATATTTTACAGTTTAATGCTACTTTTTGTTGAATTATAGTGGTTTTAACGAACGGTTTAATGTGCACTTGCTGTATTTCAAGGATTTCTGCAGTGTCTAACATACTTTCTATACTGTAGTCTTACATTTTGATGTCTTTCCCACGTGTTCTCTCACAATTCTGTTATATTCACAATTGTTGGCTCTGATTTGCTACTGGTTTCTTGCAGTGTCCTATAATTGGCCCTTTACTGTACTTATGGACTTCCCCACATGTACAAACAGCTTTGGCATGCTTCTGTTAACTGGAGAAGCTACATACACTTGTCTGTCAACTGTTTTACCGTTTAATGCTACATTTCAGTGAATTCCAGTGGTGTCAAAAGACTGGTTCAATGTGCACTTTGCTCTATTTAAAGGGTTTTTTGCAGTGTACAAAAGACCTTTGTATACTGTAGACATATTTTGTTGTCTTTTCCACTTGTATTCTCACAATTGTTCTATTCACACTTTATTTGCTCTGCATTACTACTTCTTTCTTGCAGTGACCTATAATTGGCCTTCTGCTCTACTTATGAGACTTTACCACAAGTACAAAACACTTTATACTTTCTTCTCTGAACTTGGGAAGCTATATACACTTGTCTCTCACCTGTTTTACAGTTGATTGCTACTTTGTAGTGAATTCTAGTGGTACGAAAGCTGCTTAAATGTGCTATTTGCTCTACTCTAGGATTGCCCGCACTGTATGAAACACTTTCTTTACTATATCCTAACATTGTGATTACTTTCCCTTGACTCTCTAGCTATTCTCTTCAATTCACTGCTATTTCGCCTTTATTCCTAGTCTTGCTTACAATGTCTTACAATTGGCTTTCTGTTGCAGTTACCGGACTTACCTACATCGTAGAAGCTCCTTTCTACACTGCTGTCTGAAGTGGAAAAGCAATGTACACTTGTCTCCCAAGTATATTTTACAGTTTAATGCTACTTTTTGTTGAATTATAGTGGTTTTAACGAACGGTTTAATGTGCACTTGCTGTATTTCAAGGATTTCTGCAGTGTCTAACATACTTTCTATACTGTAGACTTACATTTTGATGTCTTTCCCACGTGTTCTCTCACAATTCTGTTATATTCACAATTATTGGCTCTGATTTGCTACTGGTTTCTTGCAGTGTCCTATAATTGGCCCTTTACTGTACTTATGGACTTCCCCACATGTACAAACAGCTTTGGGCATGCTTCTGTTAACTGGAGAAGCTACATACACTTGTCTGTCAACTGTTTTACTGTTTAATGCTACATTTCAGTGAATTCCAGTGGTGTCAAAGACTGGTTCAATGTGCACTTTGCTCTATTTAAAGGGTTTTTTGCAGTGTACAAAGACCTTTGTATATTGTAGACATATTTTGTTGTCTTTTCCACTTGTATTCTCACAATTGTTCTATTCACTATTATTTGCTCTGCATTACTACTTCTTTCTTGCAGTGACCTATAATTGGCCTTCTGCTCTACTTATGAGACTTTACCACACATGTACAAAACACTTTATACTTTCTTCTCTGAACTTGGGAAGCTATATACACTTGTCTCTCACCTGTTTTACAGTTGATTGCTACTTTGTAGTGAATTCTAGTGGTACGAAAGCTGCTTAAATGTGCTATTTGCTCTACTCTAGGATTGCCCGCACTGTATGAAACACTTTCTTTACTATATCCTAACATTGTGATGTACTTTCCCTTGACTCTCTAGCTATTCTCTTCAATTCACTGCTATTTCGCCTTTATTCCTAGTCTTGCTTACAATGTCTTACAATTGGCTTCCTGTTGCAGTTACCGGACTTACCTACATCGTAGAAGCTCCTTTCTACACTGCTGTCTGAAGTGGAAAAGCAATGTACACTTGTCTCCCAAGTATGTTTTTTTACAGTTTAATGCTACTTTTTGTTGAATTATAGTGGTTTTAAACGAACGGTTTAATGTGCACTTGCTGTATTTCAAGGATTTCTGCAGTGTCTAACATACTTTCTATACTGTAGACTTACATTTTGATGTCTTTCCCACGTGTTCTCTCACAATTCTGTTATATTCACAATTATTGGCTCTGATTTGCTACTGGTTTCTTGCAGTGTCCTACAATTGGGCCCTTTGTTACTACTTATGGACTTCCCCACATGTACAAACAGCTTTGTGCATGCTTCTGTTAACTGGAGAAGCTACATACACTTGTCTGTCAACTGTTTTACCGTTTAATGCTACATTTCAGTGAATTCCAGTGGTGTCAAAGACTGGTTCAATGTGCACTTTGCTCTATTTAAAGGGTTTTTTGCAGTGTACAAAGACCTTTGTATACTGTAGACATATTTTGTTGTCTTTTCCACTTGTATTCTCACAATTGTTCTATTCACTATTATTTGCTCTGCATTACTACTACTTTTCTTTCTTGCAGTGACCTATAATTGGCCTTCTGCTCTACTTATGAGACTTTACCACATGTACAAAACACTTTACACTTTCTTTCTCTGAACTTGGGAAGCTATATACACTTGTCTCTCACCTGTTTTACAGTTGATTGCTACTTTGTAGTGAATTCTAGTGGTACGAAAGCTGCTTAAATGTGCTATTTGCTCTACTCTAGGATTGCCCACACTGTATGAAACACTTTCTTTACTATATCCTAACATTGTGATGTACTTTCCCTTGACTCTCTAGCTATTCTCTTCAATTCACTGCTATTTCGCCTTTATTCCTAGTCTTGCTTACAATGTCTTACAATTGGCTTCCTGTTGCAGTTACCGGACTTACCTACATCGTAGAAGCTCCTTTCTACACTGCCCTCTGAAGTGGAAAAGCAATATACACTTGTCTCCCAAGTATATTTTACAGTTTAATGCTACTTTTTGTTGAATTATAGTGGTTTTAAAAGAACGGTTTAATGTGCACTTGCTGTATTTCAAGGATTTCTGCAGTGTCTAACATACTTTCTATACTGTAGTCTTACATTTTGATGTCTTTCCCACGTGTTCTCTCACAATTCTGTTATATTCACAATTATTGGCTCTGATTTGCTACTGGTTTCTTGCAGTGTCCTACAATTGGGCCTTTGTTCTACTTATGGACTTCCCCACATGTACAAACAGCTTTGTGCATGCTTCTGTTAACTGGAGAAGCTACATACACTTGTCTGTCAACTGTTTTACTGTTTAATGCTACATTTCAGTGAATTCCAGTGGTGTCAAAGACTGGTTCAATGTGCACTTTGCTCTATTTAAAGGGTTTTTTGCAGTGTACAAAGACCTTTGTATATTGTAGACATATATTTGTTGTCTTTTCCACTTGTATTCTCACAATTGTTCTATTCACTATTATTTGCTCTGCATTACTACTTCTTTCTTGCAGTGACCTATAATTGGCCTTCTGCTCTACTTATGAGACTTTTACCACATGTACAAAACACTTTATACTTTCTTCTCTGAACTTGGGAAGCTATATACACTTGTCTCTCACCTGTTTTACAGTTGATTGCTACTTTGTAGTGAATTCTAGTGGTACGAAAGCTGCTTAAATGTGCTATTTGCTCTACTCTAGGATTGCCCCACACTGTATGAAACACTTTCTTTACTATATCCTAACATTGTGATGTACTTTCCCTTGACTCTCTAGCTATTCTCTTCAATTCACTGCTATTTCGCCTTTATTCCTAGTCTTGCTTACAATGTCTTACAATTGGCTTCCTGTTGCAGTTACCGGACTTACCTACATCGTAGAAGCTCCTTTCTACACTGCTGTCTGAAGTGGAAAAGCAATATACACTTGTCTCCCAAGTATGTTTTACAGTTTAATGCTACTTTTTGTTGAATTATAGTGGTTTTAAAAACTTGTTTAATGTGCACTTGCTGTATTTCAAGGATTTCTGCAGTGTCTAACATACTTTCTATACTGTAGTCTTACATTTTGATGTCTTTCCCACGTGTTCTCTCACAATTCTGTTATATTCACAATTATTGGCTCTGATTTGCTACTGGTTTCTTGCAGTGTCCTACAATTGGCCCTTTGTTGTACTTATGGACTTCCCCACATGTACAAACAGCTTTGTGCATGCTTCTGTTAACTGGAGAAGCTACATACACTTGTCTGTCAACTGTTTTACTGTTTAATGCTACATTTCAGTGAATTCCAGTGGTGTCAAAGACTGGTTCAATGTGCACTTTGCTCTATTTAAAGGGTTTTTTGCAGTGTACAAAGACCTTTGTATATTGTAGACATATTTTGTTGTCTTTTCCACTTGTATTCTCACAATTGTTTCTATTCACTATTATTTGCTCTGCATTACTACTTCTTTCTTGCAGTGACCTATAATTGGCCTTCTGCTCTACTTATGAGACTTTACCACAAGTACAAAACACTTTATACGCTTTTCTCTCTGAACTTGGGAAGCTATATACACTTGTCTCTCACCTGTTTTACAGTTGATTGCTACTTTGTAGTGAATTCTAGTGGTATGAAAGCTGATTAAATGTGCTATTTGCTCTACTCTAGGATTGCCCACATTGTATGAAACACTTTCCTTACTATATCCTAACATTGTGATATACTTTCCCTTGACTCTCTAGCTATTCTCTTCAATTCACTGCTATTTCGCCTTTATTCCTAGTCTTGCTTACAATGTCTTACAATTGGCTTCCTGTTGCAGTTACCAGACTTACCTACATCGTAGAAGCACCTTTCTACACTGCCCTCTGAAGTGGAAAAGAAATATACTCTTATCGTCCCAAGTATATTTTACAGTTTAATGCTACTTTTCGGTGAATTATAGTGGTTTTTTTAAACGGTTTAATGTGCACTTGCTGTATTTCAAGGATTTCTGCAGTGTCTAACATACTTTCTATACTGTAGTCTTACATTTTGATGTCTTTCCCACGTGTTCTCTCACAATTCTGTTATATTCACTATTATTGGCTGCGATTTGCTACTGGTTTCTTGCAGTGTCCTACAATTGGCCCTTTGTTCTACTTATGGACTTCCCCACATGTACAAACAGCTTTGTGCATGCTTCTGTTATCTGGAGAAGCTACATACACTTGTCTGTCAACTGTTTTACCGTTTAATGGTAAATTTCAGTGAATTCCAGAGGTGTCAAAGACTGGATCAATGTGCACTTTGCTCTATTTAAAGGGTTTTTCTGCAGTGTACAAAGACCTTTGCATATTGTAGACATATATTGTTGTCTTTTCCACTTGTATTCTCACAATTGTTCTATTCACTATTATTTGCTCTGCATTACTACTTCTTTCTTGCAGTGACCTATAATTGGCCTTCTGCTCTACTTATGAGACTTTACCACATGTACAAAACACTTTATACTTTCTTCTCTGAACTTGGGAACCTATATACACTTGTCTCTCACCTGTTTTACAGTTGATTGCTACTTTGTAGTGAATTCTAGTGGTACCTAAAGCTGATTAAATATGCTATTTGCTCTAGTCTAGGATGGCCCGCACTGTATGAAACACTTTCTTTACTATATCCTAACATTGTGATTCAATTTCCCTTGACTCTCTAGCTATTCTCTTCAATTCACTGCTATTTCGCCTTTATTCCTAGACTTGCTTACAATGTCTTAAAAATGGCTTTCTGTTGCAGTTACCGGACTTACTTACCTACATCATAGAAGCTCCTTTCTACACTGCTGTCTGAAGGGTAAAAGCAATGTACACTTGTCTCCCAAGTATGTTTTACAGTTTAATGCTACTTTTTGTTGAATTATAGTGGTTTTAACGAACGGTTTAATGTGCACTTGCTGTATTTCAAGGATTTCTGCAGTGTCTAACATACTTTCTATACTGTAGACTTACATTTTGATGTCTTTCCCACGTTTTCTCTCACAATTCTGTTATATTCACAATTGTTGGCTCTGATTTGCTACTGGTTTCTTGCAGTGTCCTATAATTGGCCCTTTACTGTACTTATGGACTTCCCCCACATGTACAAACAGCTTTGGGCATGCTTCTGTTAACTGGAGAAGCTACATACACTTGTCTGTCAACTGTTTTACCGTTTAATGCTACATTTCAGTGAATTCCAGTGGTGTCAAATACTGGTTCAATGTGCACTTTGCTCTATTTAAAGGGTTTTTTGCAGTGTACAAAGACCTTTGTATACTGTAGACATATTTTGTTGTCTTTTCCACTTGTATTCTCACAATTGTTCTATTCACAATTATTTGCTCTGCATTACTACTTCTTTCTTGCAGTGACCTATAATTGGCCTTCTGCTCTACTTATGAGACTTTACCACAAGTACAAAACACTTTATACGCTTTTCTCTGAACTTGGGAAGCTATATACACTTGTCTCTCACCTGTTTTACAGTTGATTGCTACTTTGTAGTGAATTCTAGTGGTATGAAAGCTGATTAAATGTGCTATTTGCTCTACTCTAGGATTGCCCACATTGTATGAAACACTTTCCTTACTCTATCCTAACATTGTGATATACTTTCCCTTGACTCTCTAGCTATTCTCTTCAATTCACTGCTATTTCGCCTTTATTCCTAGTCTTGCTTACAATGTCTTACAATTGGCTTCCTGTTGCAGTTACCAGACTTACCTACATCGTAGAAGCACCTTTCTACACTGCCCTCCGAAGTGGAGAAGAAATATACTCTTATCGCCCAAGTATATTTTACAGTTTAATGCTACTTTTCGGTGAATTATAGTGGTTTTAACGAACGGTTTAATGTGCACTTGCTGTATTTCAAGGATTTCTGCAGTGTCTAACATACTTTCTATACTGTAGTCTTACATTTTGATGTCTTTCCCACGTGTTCTCTCACAATTCTGTTATATTCACTATTATTGGCTGCGATTTGCTACTGGTTTCTTGCCGTGTCCTACAATTGGGCCTTTGTTCTACTTATGGACTTCCCCACATGTACAAACAGCTTTGTGCATGCTTCTGTTATCTGGAGAAGCTACATACACTTGACTGTCAACTGTTTTACCGTTTAATGGTAAATTTCAGTGAATTCCAGAGGTGTCAAAGACTGGATCAATGTGCACTTTGCTCTATTTAAAGGGTTTTCTGCAGTGTACAAAGACCTTTGCATATTGTAGACATATATTGTTGTCTTTTCCACTTGTATTCTCACAATTGTTCTATTCACTATTATTTGCTCTGCATTACTACTTCTTTCTTGCAGTGACCTATAATTGGCCTTCTGCTCTACTGATGAGACTTTACCACATGTACAAAACACATTAAACAATCTTCTCTGAACTTGGGAAGCTATATACACTTGTCTCTCACCTGTTTTACAGTTGATTGCTACTTTGTAGTGAATTCTAGTGGTACGAAAGCTGCTTAAATGTGCTATTTGCTCTACTCTAGGATTGCCCGCACTGTATGAAACACTTTCTTTACTATATCCTAACATTGTGATTCAATTTCCCTTGACTCTCTAGCTATTCTCTTCAATTCACTGCTATTTCGCCTTTATTCCTAGACTTGCTTACAATGTCTTAAAACTGGCTTTCTGTTGCAGTTACCGGACTTACCTACATCGTAGAAGCTCCTTTCTACACTGCTGTCTGAAGTGGAAAAGCAATGTACACTTGTCTCCCAAGTATGTTTTACAGTTTAATGCTACTTTTTGTTGAATTATAGTGGTTTTAACGAACGGTTTAATGTGCACTTGCTGTATTTCAAGGATTTCTGCAGTGTCTAACATGCTTTCTATACTGTAGACTTACATTTTGATGTCTTTCCCACGTTTTCTCTCACAATTCTGTTATATTCACAATTGTTGGCTCTGATTTGCTACTGGTTTCTTGCAGTGTCCTATAATTGGCCCTTTACTGTACTTATGGACTTCCCCACATGTACAACTTTGGGCATGCTTCTGTTAACTGGAGAAGCTACATACACTTGTCTGTCAAACTGTTTTACTGTTTAATGCTACATTTCAGTGAATTCCAGAGGTGTCAAAGACTGGATCAATGTGCACTTTGCTCTATTTAAAGGGTTTTCTGCAGTGTACAAAGACCTTTGCATATTGTAGACATATATTGTTGTCTTTTCCACTTGTATTCTCACAATTGTTCTATTCACTATTATTTGCTCTGCATTACTACTTCTTTCTTGCAGTGACCTATAATTGGCCTTCTGCTCTACTGATGAGACTTTACCACATGTACAAAACACCTTACACTTCTCTGAACTTGGGAACCTATATACACTTGTCTCTCACCTGTTTTACAGTTGATTGCTACTTTGTAGTGAATTCTAGTGGTACGAAAGCTGCTTAAATGTGCTATATGCTCTACTCTAGGATTGCCCGCACTGTATGAAACACTTTCTTTACTATATCCTAACATTGTGATTCAGTTTCCCTTGACTCTCTAGCTATTCTCTTCAATTCACTGCTATTTCGCCTTTATTCCTAGACTTGCTTACAATGTCTTCAAACTGGCTTTCTGTTGCAGTTACCGGACTTACCTACATCGTAGAAGCTCCTTTCTACACTGCTGTCTGAAGTGGAAAAGCAATGTACACTTGTCTCCCAAGTATATTTTTACAGTTTAATGCTACTTTTTGTTGAATTATAGTGGTTTTTTTAACGAACGGTTTAATGTGCACTTGCTGTATTTCAAGGATTTCTGCAGTGTCTAACATACTTTCTATACTGTAGACTTACATTTTGATGTCTTTCCCACGTTTTCTCTCACAATTCTGTTATATTCACAATTGTTGGCTCTGATTTTGCTACTGGTTTCTTGCAGTGTCCTATAATTGGCCCTTTACTGTACTTATGGACTTCCCCCACATGTACAACTTTGGGCATGCTTCTGTTAACTGGAGAAGCTACATACACTTGTCTGTCAACTGTTTTACCGTTTAATGCTACATTTCAGTGAATTCCAGTGGTGTCAAATACTGGTTCAATGTGCACTTTGCTCTATTTAAAGGGTTTTTTGCAGTGTACAAAGACCTTTGTATACTGTAGACATATTTTGTTGTCTTTTCCACTTGTATTCTCACAATTGTTCTATTCACAATTATTTGCTCTGCATTACTACTTCTTTCTTGCAGTGACCTATAATTGGCCTTCTGCTCTACTTATGAGACTTTACCACAAGTACAAAACACCTTACACTTTCTTCTCTGAACTTGGGAAGCTATATACAGTTGTCTCTCACCTGTTTTACAGTTGATTGCTACTTTGTACTGAATTCTAGTGGTACGAAAGCTGCTTAAATGTGCTATTTGCTCTACTCTAGGATTGCCCGCACTGTATGAAACACTTTCTTTACTATATCCTAACATTGTGATTCAGTTTCCCTTGACTCTCTAGCTATTCTCTTCAATTCACTGCTATTTCGCCTTTATTCCTAGACTTGCTTACAATGTCTTCAAACTGGCTTTCTGGTTGCAGTTACCGGACTTACCTACATCGTAGAAGCTCCCTTTCTACACTGCTGTCTGAAGTGGAAAAGCAATGTACACTTGTCTCCCAAGTACGTTTTACAGTTTAATGCTACTTTTTGTTGAATTATAGTGGTTTTAACGAACGGTTTAATGTGCACTTGCTGTATTTCAAGGATTTCTGCAGTGTCTAACATACTTTCTATACTGTAGTCTTACATTTTGATGTCTTTCCCACGTGTTCTCTCACAATTCTGTTATATTCACAATTGTTGGCTCTGATTTGCTACTGGTTTCTTGCAGTGTCCTATAATTGGCCCTTTACTGTACTTATGGACTTCCCCCACATGTACAACTTTGGGCATGCTTCTGTTAACTGGAGAAGCTACATACACTTGTCTGTCAACTGTTTTACCGTTTAATGCTACATTTCAGTGAATTCCAGTGGTGTCAAATACTGGTTCAATGTGCACTTTGCTCTATTTAAAGGGTTTTTTGCAGTGTACAAAGACCTTTGTATACTGTAGACATATTTTGTTGTCTTTTCCACTTGTATTCTCACAATTGTTCTATTCACAATTATTTGCTCTGCATTACTACTTCTTTCTTGCAGTGACCTATAATTGGCCTTCTGCTCTACTTATGAGACTTTACCACAAGTACAAAACACTTTTATACTTTCTTCTCTGAACTTGGGAAGCTATATACACTTGTCTCTCACCTGTTTTACAGTTGATTGCTACTTTGTAGTGAATTCTAGTGGTACGAAAGCTGCTTAAATGTGCTATTTGCTCTACTCTAGGATTGCCCGCACTGTATGAAACACTTTCCTTACTATATCCTAACATTGTGATTCAACTTTCCCTTGACTCTCTAGCTATTCTCTTCAATTCACTGCTATTTCGCCTTTATTCCTAGTCTTGCTTACAATGTCTTACAATTGGCTTTCTGTTGCAGTTACCGGACTTACCTACATCGTAGAAGCACCTTTCTTTTCTACACTGCCCTCTGAAGTGGAAAAGAAATATACACTTGTCTCCCAAGTATATTTTACAGTTTAATGCTACTTTTTGGTGAATTATAGTGGTTTTAAAAGACGAACGTTTAATGTGCACTTGCTGTATTTCAAGGATTTCTGCAGTGTCTAACATACTTTCTATACTGTAGTCTTACATTTTGATGTCTTTCCCACGTGTTTCTCTCACAATTCTGTTATATTCACAATTGTTGGCTCTGATTTGCTACTGGTTTCTTGCAGTGTCCTATAATTGGGCCTTTACTGTACTTATGGACTTCCCCCACATGTACAACTTTTTGGGCATGCTTCTGTTAACTGGAGAAGCTACATACACTTGTCTGTCAACTGTTTTACTGTTTAATGCTACATTTCAGTGAATTCCAGTGGTGTCAAAATACTGGTTCAATGTGCACTTTGCTCTATTTAAAGGGTTTTTTGCAGTGTACAAAGACCTTTGTATACTGTAGACATATTTTTTTTGTCTTTCCACTTGTATTCTCACAATTGTTCTATTCACATTATTTGCTCTGCATTACTACTTCTTTCTTGCAGTGACCTATAATTGGCCTTCTGCTCTACTTATGAGACTTTACCACAAGTACAAAACACTTTATACGCTTTTCTCTGAACTTGGGAAGCTATATACACTTGTCTCTCACCTGTTTTACAGTTGATTGCTACTTTGTAGTGAATTCTAGTGGTACGAAAGCTGATTAAATGTGCTATTTGCTCTACTCTAGGATTGCCCACATTGTATGAAACACTTTCCTTACTATATCCTAACATTGTGATATACTTTTTCCTTGACTCTCTAGCTATTCTCTTCAATTCACTGCTATTTCGCCTTTATTCCTAGTCTTGCTTACAATGTCTTACAATTGGCTTCCTGTTGCAGTTACCAGACTTACCTACATCGTAGAAGCACCTTTCTACACTGCCCTCTGAAGTGGAAAAGAAATATACACTTGTCGCCCAAGTATGTTTTACAGTTTAATGCTACTTTTCGTTGAATTATAGTGGTTTTAACGAACGGTTTAATGTGCACTTGCTGTATTTCAAGGATTTCTGCAGTGTCTAACATACTTTCTATACTGTAGTCTTACATTTTGATGTCTTTCCCACGTGTTCTCTCACAATTCTGTTATATTCACTATTATTGGCTCTGATTTGCTACTGGTTTCTTGCAGTGTCCTACAATTGGGCCTTTGTTCTACTTATGGACTTCCCCACATGTACAAACAGCTTTGTGCATGCTTCTGTTAACTGGAGAAGCTACATACACTTGTCTGTCAACTGTTTTACTGTTTAATGCTACATTTCAGTGAATTCCAGTGGTGTCAAAGACTGGTTCAATGTGCACTTTGCTCTATTTAAAGGGTTTTTTGCTGCAGTGTACAAAGACCTTTGTATATTGTAGACATATTTTGTTGTCTTTTCCACTTGTATTCTCACAATTTGTTCTATTCACTATTATTTGCTCTGCATTACTACTTCTTTCTTGCAGTGACCTATAATTGGCCTTCTGCTCTACTTATGAGACTTTACCACATGTACAAAACACTTTACACTTTCTTCTCTGAACTTGGGAAGCTATATACACTTGTCTCTCACCTGTTTTACAGTTGATTGCTACTTTGTAGTGAATTCTAGTGGTACGAAAGCTGCTTAAATGTGCTATTTGCTCTACTCTAGGATTGCCCCGCACTGTATGAAACACTTTCTTTACTATATCCTAACATTGTGATGTACTTTCCCTTGACTCTCTAGCTATTCTCTTCAATTCACTGCTATTTCGCCTTTATTCCTAGTCTTGCTTACAATGTCTTACAATTGGCTTCCTGTTGCAGTTACCGGACTTACCTACATCGTAGAAGCTCCTTTCTACACTGCCCTCTGAAGTGGAAAAGCAATATACACTTGTCTCCCAAGTATGTTTTACAGTTTAATGCTACTTTTTGTTGAATTATAGTGGTTTTAACGAACGGTTTTAATGTGCACTTGCTGTATTTCAAGGATTTCTGCAGTGTCTAACATACTTTCTATACTGTGTAGACTTACATTTTGATGTCTTTCCCCCACGTGTTCTCTCACAATTCTGTTATATTCACAATTATTGGCTCTGATTTGCTACTGGTTTCTTGCAGTGTCCTACAATTGGGCCTTTGCTCTACTTATGGACTTCCCCACATGTACAAACAGCTTTGTGCATGCTTCTGTTAACTGGAGAAGCTACATACACTTGTCTGTCAACTGTTTTACTGTTTAATGCTACATTTCAGTGAATTCCAGTGGTTTCAAAGACTGGTTCAATGTGCACTTTGCTCTATTTAAAGGGTTTTCTGCAGTGTACAAAGACCTTTGTATATTATAGACATATTTTGTTGTCTTTTCCACTTGTATTCTCACAATTCTGTTCTATTCACTATTATTTGCTCTGCATTACTACTTCTTTCTTGCAGTGACTATAATTGGCCTTCTGCTCTACTTATGAGACTTTACCACATGTACAAAACACTTTACACTCTCTTCTCTGAACTTGGGAAGCTATATACACTTGTCTCTCACCTGTTTTACAGTTGATTGCTACTTTGTAGTGAATTCTAGTGGTACGAAAGCTGCTTAAATGTGCTATTTGCTCTATTCTAGGATTGCCCCGCACTGTATGAAACACTGTCTTTACTATATCCTAACATTGTGATGTACTTTCCCTTGACTCTCTAGCTATTCTCTTCAATTCACTGCTATTTCGCCTTTATTCCTAGTCTTGCTTACAATGTCTTACAATTGGCTTTCTGTGGCAGTTACCGGACTTACCTACATCGTAGAAGCTCCTTTCTACACTGCTGTCTGAAGTGGAAAAGCAATATACACTTGTCTCCCAAGTATATTTTTTACAGTTTAATGCTACTTTTCGGTGAATTATAGTGGTTTAAAAGACTTGTTTAATGTGTACTTGCTGTATTTCAAGGATTACTGCAGTGTCTAACATACTTTCTATACTGTAGTCTTACATTTTGATGTCTTTCCCACGTGTTCTCTCACAATTCTGTTATATTCATTATTATTGGCTCTGCGATCTGCTACTGGTTTCTTGCAGTGTCCTACAATTCGGCCTTTGTTCTACTTATGGACTTCCCCACATGTACAAACAGCTTTGTGCATGCTTCTGTTAACTGGAGAAGCTACATACACTTGTCTGTCAATGTTTTACTGTTTAATGCTACATTTCAGTGAATTCCAGTGGTTTCCAAGACTGGTTCAATGTGCACTTTGCTCTATTTAAAGGGTTTTCTGAAGTGTACAAAGACCGTTGTATATTATAGACATATTTTGTTGTCTTTTCCACTTGTATTCTCACAATTCTGTTCTATTCACTATTATTTGCTCTGCATTACTACTTCTTTCTTGCAGTGACCTATAATTGGCCTTCTGCTCTACTTATGAGACTTTACCACAAGTACAAAACACTTTATACGCTTTTCTCTGAACTTGGGAAGCTATATACACTTGTCTCTCACCTGTTTTACAGTTGATTGCTACTTTGTAGTGAATTCTAGTGGTATGAAAGCTGATTAAATGTGCTATTTGCTCTACTCTAGGATTGCCCACATTGTATGAAACACTTTCCTTACTCTATCCTAACATTGTGATATACTTTCCCTTGACTCTCTAGCTATTCTCTTCAATTCCCTGCTATTTCGCCTTTATTCCAGTCTTGCTTACAATGTCTTACAATTGGCTTCCTGTTGCAGTTACCAGACTTACCTACATCGTAGAAGCACCTTTCTACACTGCCCTCTGAAGTGGAAAAGAAATATACTCTTATCTCCCAAGTATATTTTACAGTTTAATGCTACTTTTCGGTGAATTATAGTGGTTTTAACGAACGGTTTAATGTGCACTTGCTGTATTTCAAGGATTTCTGCAGTGTCTAACATACTTTCTATACTGTAGTCTTACATTTTGATGTCTTTCCCACGTGTTCTCTCACAATTCTGTTATATTCACTATTATTGGCTGCGATTTGCTACTGGTTTCTTGCCGTGTCCTACAAATCGGCCTTTGTTCTACTTATGGACTTCCCCACATGTACAAACAGCTTTGTGCATGCTTCTGTTATCTGGAGAAGCTACATACACTTGACTGTCAACTGTTTTACCGTTTAATGGTAAATTTCAGTTAATTCCAGAGGTGTCAAAGACTGGATCAATGTGCACTTTGCTCTATTTAAAGGGTTTTCTGCAGTGTACAAAGACCTTTGCATATTGTAGACATATATTGTTGTCTTTTCCACTTGTATTCTCACAATTGTTCTATTCACTATTATTTGCTCTGCATTACTACTTCTTTCTTGCAGTGACCTATAATTGGCCTTCTGCTCTACTTATGAGACTTTACCACATGTACAAAACACTTTATACTTTCTTCTCTGAACTTGGGAACCTATATACACTTGTCTCTCACCTGTTTTACAGTTGATTGCTACTTTGTAGTGAATTCTAGTGGTCCTAAAGCTGATTATATATGCTATTTGCTCTAGTCTAGGATGGCCCGCACTGTATGAAACACGTTCTTTACTATATCCTAACATTGTGATTCAATTTCTCTTGACTCTCTAGCTATTCTCTTCAATTCACTGCTATTTCGCCTTTATTCCTAGACTTGCTTACAATGTCTTAAAACTGGTTTTCTGTTGCAGTTACCGGACTTACCTACAGCATAGAAGCTCCTTTCTACACTGCTGTCTGAAGGGTAAAAGCAATGTACACTTGTCTCCCAAGTATGTTTTACAGTTTAATGCTACTTTTTGTTGAATTATAGTGGTTTTAACGAACGGTTTAATGTGCACTTGCTGTATTTCAAGGATTTCTGCAGTGTCTTACATACTTTCTATACTGTAGACTTACATTTTGATGTCTTTCCCACGTTTTCTCTCACAATTCTGTTATATTCACAATTGTTGGCTCTGATTTGCTACTGGTTTCTTGCAGTGTCTTATAATTGGCCCTTTACTGTACTTATGGACTTCCCCCACATGTACAACTTTGGGCATGCTTCTGTTAACTGGAGAAGCTACATACACTTGTCTGTCAACTGTTTTACCGTTTAATGCTACATTTCAGTGAATTCCAGTGGTGTCAAATACTGGTTCAATGTGCACTTTGCTCTATTTAAAGGGTTTTTTGCAGTGTACAAAGACCTTTGTATACTGTAGACATATTTTGTTGTCTTTTCCACTTGTATTCTCACAATTGTTCTATTCACAATTATTTGCTCTGCATTACTACTTCTTTCTTGCAGTGACCTATAATTGGCCTTCTGCTCTACTTATGAGACTTTACCACAAGTACAAAACACTTTATACGCTTTTCTCTGAACTTGGGAAGCTATATACACTTGTCTCTCACCTGTTTTACAGTTGATTGCTACTTTGTAGTGAATTCTAGTGGTATGAAAGCTGATTAAATGTGCTATTTGCTCTACTCTAGGATTGCCCACATTGTATGAAACACTTTCCTTACTCTATCCTAACATTGTGATATACTTTCCCTTGACTCTCTAGCTATTCTCTTCAATTCCCTGCTATTTCGCCTTTATTCCAGTCTTGCTTACAATGTCTTACAATTGGCTTCCTGTTGCAGTTACCAGACTTACCTACATCGTAGAAGCACCTTTCTACACTGCCCTCCGAAGTGGAGAAGAAATATACTCTTATCGCCCAAGTATATTTTACAGTTTAATGCTACTTTTCGGTGAATTATAGTGGTTTTAACGAACGGTTTAATGTGCACTTGCTGTATTTCAAGGATTTCTGCAGTGTCTAACATACTTTCTATACTGTAGTCTTACATTTTGATGTCTTTCCCACGTGTTCTCTCACAATTCTGTTATATTCACTATTATTGGCTGCGATTTGCTACTGGTTTCTTGCCGTGTCCTACAATTGGGCCTTTGTTCTACTTATGGACTTCCCCACATGTACAAACAGCTTTGTGCATGCTTCTGTTATCTGGAGAAGCTACATACACTTGACTGTCAACTGTTTTACCGTTTAATGGTAAATTTCAGTGAATTCCAGAGGTGTCAAAGACTGGATCAATGTGCACTTTGCTCTATTTAAAGGGTTTTCTGCAGTGTACAAAGACCTTTGCATATTGTAGACATATATTGTTGTCTTTTCCACTTGTATTCTCACAGTTGTTCTATTCACTATTATTTGCTCTGCATTACTACTTCTTTCTTGCAGCGACCTATAATTGGCCTTCTGCTCTACTGATGAGACTTTACCACATGTACAAAGAACATTAAACAATCTTCTCTGAACTTGGGAAGCTATATACAGTTGTCTCTCACCTGTTTTACAGTTGATTGCTACTTTGTAGTGAATTCTAGTGGTACGAAAGCTGCTTAAATGTGCTATATGCTCTACTCTAGGATTGCCCGCAGTGTATGAAACACTTTCTTTACTATATCCTAACATTGTGATTCAATTTCCCTTGACTCTCTAGCTATTCTCTTCAATTCACTGCTATTTCGCCTTTATTCCTAGACTTGCTTACAATGTCTTCAAACTGGCTTTCTGTTGCAGTTACCGGACTTACCTACATCGTAGAAGCTCCTTTCTACACTGCTGTCTGAAGTGGAAAAGCAATGTACACTTGTCTCCCAAGTACGTTTTACAGTTTAATGCTACTTTTTGTTGAATTATAGTGGTTTTAACGAACGTTTAATGTGCACTTGCTGTATTTCAAGGATTTCTGCAGTGTCTAACATGCTTTCTATACTGTAGACATACATTTTGATGTCTTTCCCACGTTTACTCTCACAATTCTGTTATATTCACAATTGTTGGCTCTGATTTGCTACTGGTTTCTTGCAGTGTCCTATAATTGGCCCTTTACTGTACTTATGGACTTCCCCACATGTACAACTTTGGGCATGCTTCTGTTAACTGGAGAAGGTACATACACTTGTCTGTCAATGTTTTACTGTTTAATGCTACATTTCAGTGAATTCCAGAGGTGTCAAAGACTGGATCAATGTGCACTTTGCTCTATTTAAAGGGTTTTCTGCAGTGTACAAAGACCTTTGCATATTGTAGACATATATTGTTGTCTTTTCCACTTGTATTCTCACAATTGTTCTATTCACTATTATTTGCTCTGCATTACTACTTCTTTCTTGCAGTGACCTATAATTGGCCTTCTGCTCTACTGATGAGACTTTACCACATGTACAAAACACCTTACACTTTCTTCTCTGAACTTGGGAACCTATATACACTTGTCTCTCACCTGTTTTACAGTTGATTGCTACTTTGTAGTGAATTCTAGTGGTACGAAAGCTGCTTAAATGTGCTATATGCTCTACTCTAGGATTGCCCGCACTGTATGAAACACTTTCTTTACTATATCCTAACATTGTGATTCAGTTTCCCTTGACTCTCTAGCTATTCTCTTCAATTCACTGCTATTTCGCCTTTATTCCTAGACTTGCTTACAATGTCTTCAAACTGGCTTTCTGTTGCAGTTACCGGACTTACCTACATCGTAGAAGCTCCCTTCTACACTGCTGTCTGAAGTGGAAAAGCAATGTACACTTGTCTCCCAAGTACGTTTTACAGTTTAATGCTACTTTTTGTTGAATTATAGTGGTTTTAACGAACGGTTTAATGTGCACTTGCTGTATTTCAAGGATTTCTGCAGTGTCTAACATACTTTCTATACTGTAGACTTACATTTTGATGTCTTTCCCACGTTTTCTCTCACAATTCTGTTATATTCACAATTGTTGGCTCTGTTTTGCTACTGGTTTCTTGCAGTGTCCTATAATTGGCCCTTTACTGTACTTATGGACTTCCCCCACATGTACAACTTTGGGCATGCTTCTGTTAACTGGAGAAGCTACATACACTTGTCTGTCAACTGTTTTACCGTTTAATGCTACATTTCAGTGAATTCCAGTGGTGTCAAATACTGGTTCAATGTGCACTTTGCTCTATTTAAAGGGTTTTTTGCAGTGTACAAAGACCTTTGTATACTGTAGACATATTTTGTTGTCTTTTCCACTTGTATTCTCACAATTGTTCTATTCACAATTATTTGCTCTGCATTACTACTTCTTTCTTGCAGTGACCTATAATTGGCCTTCTGCTCTACTTATGAGACTTTACCACAAGTACAAAACACCTTACACTTTCTTCTCTGAACTTGGGAAGCTATATACAGTTGTCTCTCACCTGTTTTACAGTTGATTGCTACTTTGTACTGAATTCTAGTGGTACGAAAGCTGCTTAAATGTGCTATTTGCTCTACTCTAGGATTGCCCGCACTGTATGAAACACTTTCTTTACTATATCCTAACATTGTGATTCAGTTTCCCTTGACTCTCTAGCTATTCTCTTCAATTCACTGCTATTTCGCCTTTATTCCTAGACTTGCTTACAATGTCTTCAAACTGGCTTTCTGTTGCAGTTACCGGACTTACCTACATCGTAGAAGCTCCCTTCTACACTGCTGTCTGAAGTGGAAAAGCAATGTACACTTGTCTCCCAAGTACGTTTTACAGTTTAATGCTACTTTTTGTTGAATTATAGTGGTTTTAACGAACGGTTTAATGTGCACTTGCTGTATTTCAAGGATTTCTGCAGTGTCTAACATACTTTCTATACTGTAGACTTACATTTTGATGTCTTTCCCACGTTTTCTCTCACAATTTCTGTTATATTCACAATTGTTGGCTCTGATTTGCTACTGGTTTCTTGCAGTGTCCTATAATTGGCCCTTTACTGTACTTATGGACTTCCCCCACATGTACAACTTTGGGCATGCTTCTGTTAACTGGAGAAGCTACATACACTTGTCTGTCAACTGTTTTACCGTTTAATGCTACATTTCAGTGAATTCCAGTGGTGTCAAAATACTGGTTCAATGTGCACTTTGCTCTATTTATTTAAAGGGTTTTTTGCAGTGTACAAAGACCTTTGTATACTGTAGACATATTTTGTTGTCTTTTCCACTTGTATTCTCACAATTGTTCTATTCACAATTATTTGCTCTGCATTACTACTTCTTTCTTGCAGTGACCTATAATTGGCCTTCTGCTCTACTTATGAGACTTTACCACAAGTACAAAACACTTTATACTTTTTTCTCTGAACTTGGGAAGCTATATACACTTGTCTCTCACCTGTTTTACAGTTGATTGCTACTTTGTAGTGAATTCTAGTGGTACGAAAGCTGATTAAATGTGCTATTTGCTCTACTCTAGGATTGCCCGCACTGTATGAAACACTTTCCTTACTATATCCTAACATTGTGATATACTTTCCCTTGACTCTCTAGCTATTCTCTTCAATTCACTGCTATTTCGCCTTTATTCCTAGTCTTGCTTACAATGTCTTACAATTGGCTTCCTGTTGCAGTTACCGGACTTACCTACACATCGTAGAAGCACCTTTCTACACTGCCCTCTGAAGTGGAGAAGAAATATACTCTTGTCGCCCAAGTATATTTTACAGTTTAATGCTACTTTTCGGTGAATTATAGTGGTTTTAAAAGAACGGTTTAATGTGCACTTGCTGTATTTCAAGGATTTCTGCAGTGTCTAACATACTTTCTATACTGTAGTCTTACATTTTGATGTCTTTCCCACGTGTTCTCTCACAATTCTGTTATATTCACAATTATTGGCTCTGATTTGCTTTGCTACTGGTTTCTTGCAGTGTCCTATAATTGGGCCCTTTACTGTACTTATGGACTTCCCCCACATGTACAAACAGCTTTGGCATGCTTCTGTTAACTGGAGAAGCTACATACACTTGTCTGTCAACTGTTTTACTGTTTAATGCTACATTTCAGTGAATTCCAGTGGTGTCAAAGACTGGTTCAATGTGCACTTTGCTCTATTTAAAGGGTTTTTTGCAGTGTACAAAGACCTTTGTATACTGTAGACATATTTTGTTGTCTTTTCCCACTTGTATTCTCACAATTGTTCTATTCACAATTATTTGCTCTGCATTACTACTTCTTTCTTGCAGTGACCTATAATTGGCCT
Organism: Ia io; assembly: GCA_025583905.1. Taxonomy (NCBI): domain Eukaryota; kingdom Metazoa; phylum Chordata; class Mammalia; order Chiroptera; family Vespertilionidae; genus Ia; species Ia io. Next base: position 9,823 of record JAJQQW010000028.1, on the reverse strand, counting down.
TCTGCTCTACTTATGAGACTTTACCACAAGTACAAAACACTTTATACGCTTTTTCTCTGAACTTGGGAAGCTATATACACTTGTCTCTCACCTGTTTTACAGTTTGATTGCTACTTTGTAGTGAATTCTAGTGGTACGAAAGCTGCTTAAATGTGCTATTTGCTCTACTCTAGGATTGCCCACACAGTATGAAACACTTTCTTTACTATATCCTAACATTGTGATATACTTTCCCTTGACTCTCTAGCTATTCTCTTCAATTCACTGCTATTTCGCCTTTATTCCTAGTCTTGCTTACAATGTCTTACAATTGGCTTCCTGTTGCAGTTACCAGACTTACCTACATCGTAGAAGCACCTTTCTACACTGCCCTCCGAAGTGGAGAAGAAATATACTCTTATCGCCCAAGTATATTTTACAGTTTAATGCTACTTTTTGGTGAATTATAGTGGTTTTAAACGAACGGTTTAATGTGCACTTGCTGTATTTCAAGGATTTCTGCAGTGTCTAACATACTTTCTATACTGTAGACTTACATTTTGATGTCTTTCCCACGTGTTCTCTCACAATTCTGTTATATTCACTATTATTGGCTCTGATTTGCTACTGGTTTCTTGCAGTGTCCTACAATTGGGCCCTTGTTCTACTTATGGGACTTCCCCCACATGTACAAACAGCTTTGTGCATGCTTCTGTTAACTGGAGAAGCTACATACACTTGTCTGTCAACTGTTTTACTGTTTAATGCTACATTTCAGTGAATTCCAGTGGTTTCAAAGACTGGTTCAATGTGCACTTTGCTCTATTTAAAGGGTTTTCTGCAGTGTACAAAGACCTTTGTATATACTAGACATATTTTGTTGTCTTTTCCACTTGTATTCTCACAATTCTGTTCTATTCACTATTATTTGCTCTGCATTACTACTTCTTTCTTGCAGTGACCTATAATTGGCCTTCTGCTCTACTTATGAGACTTTACCACATGTACAAAACACTTTACAATCTCTTCTCTGAACTTGGGAAGCTATATACACTTGTCTCTCACCTGTTTTACAGTTGATTGCTACTTTGTAGTGAATTCTAGTGGTACGAAAGCTGCTTAAATGTGCTATATGCTCTACTCTAGGATTGCCCACACTGTATGAAACACTTTCCTTACTATATCCTAACATTGTGATGTACTTTCCCTTGACTCTCTAGCTATTCTCTTCAATTCACTGCTATTTCGCCTTTATTCCTAGTCTTGCTTACAATGTCTTACAATTGGCTTCCTGTTGCAGTTACCGGACTTACCTACATCGTAGAAGCTCCTTTCTACACTGCCCTCTGAAGTGGAAAAGCAATATACACTTGTCTCCCAAGTATATTTTACAGTTTAATGCTATGCTACTTTTGTTGAATTATAGTGGTTTTAAAGAACGAACGTTTAATGTGCACTTGCTGTATTTCAAGGATTTCTGCAGTGTCTAACATACTTTCTATACTGTAGACTTACATTTTGATGTCTTTCCCACGTGTTCTCTCACAATTCTGTTATATTCACAATTATGGGCTGCGATTTGCTACTGGTTTCTTGCAGTGTCCTACAATTGGGCCTTTGTTCTACTTATGGACTTCCCCACATGTACAAACAGCTTTGTGCATGCTTCTGTTAACTGGAGAAGCTACATACACTTGTCTGTCAATGTTTTACTGTTTAATGCTACATTTCAGTGAATTCCAGTGGTTTCAAAGACTGGTTCAATGTGCACTTTGCTCTATTTAAAGGGTTTTTCTGCAGTGTACAAAGACCTTTGTATATTATAGACATATTTTGTTGTCTTTTCCACTTGTATTCTCACAATTCTGTTCTATTCACTATTATTTGCTCTGCATTACTACTTCTTTCTTGCAGTGACCTATAATTGGCCTTCTGCTCTACTTATGAGACTTTACCACATGTACAAAACACTTTATACTTTCTTCTCTGAACTTGGGAAGCTATATACACTTGTCTCTCACCTGTTTTTTACAGTTGATTGCTACTTTGTAGTGAATTCTAGTGGTACGAAAGCTGCTTAAATGTGCTATTTGCTCTACTCTAGGATTGCCCACACTGTATGAAACACTTTCCTTACTATATCCTAACATTGTGATGTACTTTCCCTTGACTCTCTAGCTATTCTCTTCAATTCACTGCTATTTCGCCTTTATTCCTAGTCTTGCTTACAATGTCTTACAATTGGCTTCCTGTTGCAGTTACCGGACTTACCTACATCGTAGAAGCTCCTTTCTACACTGCTGTCTGAAGTGGAAAAGCAATATACACTTGTCTCCCCAAGTATATTTTACAGTTTAATGCTACTTTTTGGTGAATTATAGTGGTTTTAAAAAACGAACGGTTTTTATGTGTACTTGCTGTATTTCAAGGATTTCTGCAGTGTCTAACATACTTTCTATACTGTAGTCTTACATTTTGATGTCTTTCCCACGTGTTTCTCTCACAATTCTGTTATATTCATTATTATTGGCTGCGATTTGCTACTGGTTTCTTGCAGTGTCCTACAATTGGGCCTTTGTTCTACTTATGGACTTCCCCACATGTACAAACAGCTTTGTGCATGCTTCTGTTAACTGGAGAAGCTACATACACTTGTCTGTCAACTGTTTTACTGTTTAATGCTACATTTCAGTGAATTCCAGTGGTGTCAAAGACTGGTTCAATGTGCACTTTGCTCTATTTTTAAAGGGTTTTTTGCAGTGTACAAAGACCTTTGTATATTGTAGACATATTTTTGTTGTCTTTTCCACTTGTATTCTCACAATTGTTCTATTCACTATTATTTGCTCTGCATTACTACTTCTTTCTTTCTTGCAGTGACCTATAATTGGCCTTCTGCTCTACTTATGAGACTTTACCACAAGTACAAAACACTTTATACGCTTTCTCTCTGAACTTGGGAAGCTATATACACTTGTCTCTCACCTGTTTTACAGTTGATTGCTACTTTGTAGTGAATTCTAGTGGTACGAAAGCTGATTAAATGTGCTATTTGCTCTACTCTAGGATTGCCCACATTGTATGAAACACTTTCCTTACTATATCCTAACATTGTGATATACTTTCCCTTGACTCTCTAGCTATTCTCTTCAATTCACTGCTATTTCGCCTTTATTCCTAGTCTTGCTTACAATGTCTTACAATTGGCTTCCTGTTGCAGTTACCAGACTTACCTACATCGTAGAAGCACCTTTCTACACTGCCCTCTGAAGTGGAAAAGAAATATACTCTTGTCGTCCAAGTATATTTTACAGTTTAATGCTACTTTTTGGTGAATTATAGTGGTTTTAACGAACGGTTTAATGTGCACTTGCTGTATTTCAAGGATTTCTGCAGTGTCTAACATACTTTCTATACTGTAGTCTTACATTTTGATGTCTTTCCCACGTGTTCTCTCACAATTCTGTTATATTCACTATTATTGGCTGCGATTTGCTACTGGTTTCTTGCAGTGTCCTACAATTGGGCCTTTGTTCTACTTATGGACTTCCCCACATGTACAAACAGCTTTGTGCATGCTTCTGTTATCTGGAGAAGCTACATACACTTGACTGTCAACTGTTTTACCGTTTAATGGTAAATTTCAGTGAATTCCAGAGGTGTCAAAAGACTGGATCAATGTGCACTTTGCTCTATTTAAAGGGTTTTTTGCAGTGTACAAAGACCTTTGCATATTGTAGACATATTTTGTTGTCTTTTCCACTTGTATTCTCACAATTGTTCTATTCACTATTATTTGCTCTGCATTACTACTTCTTTCTTGCAGTGACCTATAATTGGCCTTCTGCTCTACTTATGAGACTTTACCACATGTACAAAACACTTTATACTTTCTTCTCTGAACTTGGGAAGCTATATACACTTGTCTCTCACCTGTTTTACAGTTGATTGCTACTTTGTAGTGAATTCTAGTGGTACTAAAGCTGATTATAATGTGCTATTTGCTCTAGTCTAGGATGGCCCGCACTGTATGAAACACACTTTCTTTACTATATCCTAACATTGTGATTCAATTTCCCTTGACTCTCTAGCTATTCTCTTCAATTCACTGCTATTTCGCCTTTATTCCTAGACTTGCTTACAATGTCTTAAAAACTGGCTTTCTGTTGCAGTTACCGGACTTACCTACATCGTAGAAGCTCCTTTCTACACTGCTGTCTGAAGTGGAAAAGCAATGTACACTTGTCTCCCAAGTATGTTTTACAGTTTAATGCTACTTTTTGTTGAATTATAGTGGTTTTAAAACGAACGGTTTAATGTGCACTTGCTGTATTTCAAGGATTTCTGCAGTGTCTAACATACTTTCTATACTGTAGACTTACATTTTGATGTCTTTCCCACGTTTTCTCTCACAATTCTGTTATATTCACAATTGTTGGCTCTGATTTGCTACTGGTTTCTTGCAGTGTCCTATAATTGGCCCTTTACTGTACTTATGGACTTCCCCCACATGTACAACTTTGGGCATGCTTCTGTTAACTGGAGAAGCTACATACACTTGTCTGTCAACTGTTTTACCGTTTAATGCTACATTTCAGTGAATTCCAGTGGTGTCAAAATACTGGTTCAATGTGCACTTTGCTCTATTTAAAGGGTTTTTTTGCAGTGTACAAAGACCTTTGTATACTGTAGACATATTTTGTTGTCTTTTCCACTTGTATTCTCACAATTGTTCTATTCACAATTATTTGCTCTGCATTACTACTTCTTTCTTGCAGTGACCTATAATTGGCCTTCTGCTCTACTTATGAGACTCCACCACATGTACAAAACACTTTACAATCTCTTTTCTGAACTTCGGAAGCTATATACACTTGTCTCTCACCTGTTTTACAGTTGATTGCTACTTTGTAGTGAATTCTAGTGGTACGAAAGCTGCTTAAATGTGCTATATGCTCTACTCTAGGATTGCCCGCAGTGTATGAAACACTTTCTTTACTATATCCTAACATTGTGATTCAATTTCCCTTGACTCTCTAGCTATTCTCTTCAATTCACTGCTATTTCGCCTTTATTCCTAGACTTGCTTACAATGTCTTCAAACTGGCTTTCTGTTGCAGTTACCGGACTTACCTACATCGTAGAAGCTCCCTTCTACACTGCTGTCTGAAGTGGAAAAGCAATGTACACTTGTCTCCCAAGTACGTTTTACAGTTTAATGCTACTTTTTGTTGAATTATAGTGGTTTTAACGAACGTTTAATGTGCACTTGCTGTATTTCAAGGATTTCTGCAGTGTCTAACATACTTTCTATACTGTAGACTTACATTTTGATGTCTTTCCCACGTTTTCTCTCACAATTCTGTTATATTCACAATTGTTGGCTCTGATTTGCTACTGGTTTCTTGCAGTGTCCTATAATTGGCCCTTTACTGTACTTATGGACTTCCCCACATGTACAACTTTGGGCCATGCTTCTGTTAACTGGAGAAGCTACATACACTTGTCTGTCAATGTTTTACTGTTTAATGCTACATTTCAGTGAATTCCAGAGGTGTCAAAGACTGGATCAATGTGCACTTTGCTCTATTTAAAGGGTTTTCTGCAGTGTACAAAGACCTTTGCATATTGTAGACATATATTGTTGTCTTTTCCACTTGTATTCTCACAATTGTTCTATTCACTATTATTTGCTCTGCATTACTACTTCTTTCTTGCAGTGACCTATAATTGGCCTTCTGCTCTACTGATGAGACTTTACCACATGTACAAAACACCTTACACTTTCTTTCTCTGAACTTGGGAAAGCTATATACACTTGTCTCTCACCTGTTTTACAGTTGATTGCTACTTTGTAGTGAATTCTAGTGGTACGAAAGCTGCTTAAATGTGCTATTTGCTCTACTCTAGGATTGCCCGCACTGTATGAAACACTTTCTTTACTATATCCTAACATTGTGATTCAGTTTCCCTTGACTCTCTAGCTATTCTCTTCAATTCACTGCTATTTCGCCTTTATTCCTAGACTTGCTTACAATGTCTTACAAACTGGCTTTCTGTTGCAGTTACCGGACTTACCTACATCGTAGAAGCTCCTTTCTACACTGCTGTCTGAAGTGGAAAAGCAATGTACACTTGTCTCCCAAGTACGTTTTACAGTTTAATGCTACTTTTTGTTGAATTATAGTGGTTTTAAAACGAACGGTTTAATGTGCACTTGCTGTATTTCAAGGATTTCTGCAGTGTCTAACATACTTTCTATACTGTAGACTTACATTTTGATGTCTTTCCCACGTTTTCTCTCACAATTCTGTTATATTCACAATTGTTGGCTCTGATTTGCTACTGGTTTCTTGCAGTGTCCTATAATTGGCCCTTTACTGTACTTATGGACTTCCCCCACATGTACAACTTTGGGCATGCTTCTGTTAACTGGAGAAGCTACATACACTTGTCTGTCAACTGTTTTACCCGTTTAATGCTACATTTCAGTGAATTCCAGTGGTGTCAAATACTGGTTCAATGTGCACTTTGCTCTATTTAAAGGGTTTTTTGCAGTGTACAAAGACCTTTGTATACTGTAGACATATTTTGTTGTCTTTTCCACTTGTATTCTCACAATTGTTCTATTCACAATTATTTGCTCTGCATTACTACTTCTTTCTTGCAGTGACCTATAATTGGCCTTCTGCTCTACTTATGAGACTTTACCACAAGTACAAAACACCTTACACTTTCTTCTCTGAACTTGGGAAGCTATATACAGTTGTCTCTCACCTGTTTTACAGTTGATTGCTACTTTGTACTGAATTCTAGTGGTACGAAAGCTGCTTAAATGTGCTATTTGCTCTACTCTAGGATTGCCCGCACTGTATGAAACACTTTCTTTACTATATCCTAACATTGTGATTCAGTTTCCCTTGACTCTCTAGCTATTCTCTTCAATTCACTGCTATTTCGCCTTTATTCCTAGACTTGCTTACAATGTCTTCAAACTGGCTTTCTGTTGCAGTTACCGGACTTACCTACATCGTAGAAGCTCCCTTCTACACTGCTGTCTGAAGTGGAAAAGCAATGTACACTTGTCTCCCAAGTACGTTTTACAGTTTAATGCTACTTTTTGTTGAATTATAGTGGTTTTAACGAACGGTTTAATGTGCACTTGCTGTATTTCAAGGATTTCTGCAGTGTCTAACATACTTTCTATACTGTAGTCTTACATTTTGATGTCTTTCCCACGTGTTCTCTCACAATTCTGTTATATTCACAATTGTTGGCTCTGATTTGCTACTGGTTTCTTGCAGTGTCCTATAATTGGCCCTTTACTGTACTTATGGACTTCCCCACATGTACAAACAGCTTTGTGCATGCTTCTGTTAACTGGAGAAGCTACATACACTTGTCTGTCAACTGTTTTACCGTTTAATGCTAAATTTCAGTGAATTCCAGTGGTGTCAAAGACTGGTTCAATGTGCACTTTGCTCTATTTAAAGGGTTTTTTGCAGTGTACAAAGACCTTTGTATATTGTAGACATATTTTGTTGTCTTTTCCACTTGTATTCTCACAATTGTTCTATTCACTATTATTTGCTCTGCATTACTACTTCTTTCTTGCAGTGACCTATAATTGGCCTTCTGCTCTACTTATGAGACTTTACCACATGTACAAAACACTTTATACTTTCTTCTCTGAACTTGGGAAGCTATATACACTTGTCTCTCACCTGTTTTACAGTTGATTGCTACTTTGTAGTGAATTCTAGTGGTACGAAAGCTGCTTAAATGTGCTATATGCTCTACTCTAGGATTGCCCGCACTGTATGAAACACTTTCTTTACTATATCCTAACATTGTGATTCAATTTCCCTTGACTCTCTAGCTATTCTCTTCAATTCACTGCTATTTCGCCTTTATTCCTAGACTTGCTTACAATGTCTTAAAAACTGGCTTTCTGTTGCAGTTACCGGACTTACCTACATCGTAGAAGCTCCTTTCTACACTGCTGTCTGAAGTGGAAAAGCAATGTACACTTGTCTCCCAAGTATGTTTTACAGTTTAATGCTACTTTTTGTTGAATTATAGTGGTTTTAACGAACGGTTTTAATGTGCACTTGCTGTATTTCAAGGATTTCTGCAGTGTCTAACATACTTTCTATACTGTAGACTTACATTTTGATGTCTTTCCCACGTTTTCTCTCACAATTCTGTTATATTCACAATTGTTGGCTCTGATTTGCTACTGGTTTCTTGCAGTGTCCTATAATTGGCCCTTTACTGTACTTATGGACTTCCCCACATGTACAACTTTTTGGGCATGCTTCTGTTAACTGGAGAAGCTACATACACTTGTCTGTCAACTGTTTTACCGTTTAATGCTACATTTCAGTGAATTCCAGTGGTGTCAAATACTGGTTCAATGTGCACTTTGCTCTATTTAAAGGGTTTTTTGCAGTGTACAAAGACCTTTGTATACTGTAGACATATTTTGTGTGTCTTTTCCACTTGTATTCTCACAATTGTTCTATTCACAATTATTTGCTCTGCATTACTACTTCTTTCTTGCAGTGACCTATAATTGGCCTTCTGCTCTACTTATGAGACTTTACCACAAGTACAAAACACTTTATACGCTTTTCTCTGAACTTGGGAAGCTATATACACTTGTCTCTCACCTGTTTTACAGTTGATTGCTACTTTGTAGTGAATTCTAGTGGTACGAAAGCTGATTAAATGTGCTATTTGCTCTACTCTAGGATTGCCCACATTGTATGAAACACTTTCCTTTACTATATCCTAACATTGTGATATACTTTCCCTTGACTCTCTAGCTATTCTCTTCAATTCACTGCTATTTCGCCTTTATTCCTAGTCTTGCTTACAATGTCTTACAATTGGCTTCCTGTTGCAGTTACCAGACTTACCTACATCGTAGAAGCACCTTTCTACACTGCCCTCTGAAGTGGAGAAGAAAATATACTCTTGTCGCCCAAGTATATTTTACAGTTTAATGCTACTTTTCGGTGAATTATAGTGGTTTTAACGAACGGTTTAATGCGCACTTGCTGTATTTCAAGGATTTCTGCAGTGTCTAACATACTTTCTATACTGTAGACTTACATTTTGATGTCTTTCCCACGTGTTCTCTCACAATTCTGTTATATTCACTATTATTGGCTGCGATTTGCTACTGGTTTCTTGCAGTGTCCTACAATTGGGCCTTTGTTCTACATATGGACTTCCCCACATGTACAAACAGCTTTGTGCATGCTTCTGTTAACTGGAGAAGCTACAGACACTTGTCTGTCAACTGTTTTACCGTTTAATGCTACATTTCAGTGAATTCCAGAGGTGTCAAAGACTGGTTCAATGTGCACTTTGCTCTATTTAAAGGGTTTTCTGCAGTGTACAAAGACCTTTGCATATTGTAGACATATATTGTTTGTCTTTTCCACTTGTATTCTCACAATTTGTTCTATTCACTATTATTTGCTCTGCATTACTACTTCTTTCTTGCAGTGACCTATAATTGGCCTTCTGCTCTACTTATGAGACTTTACCACATGTACAAAACACTTTATACTTTCTTCTCTGAACTTGGGAAGCTATATACACTTGTCTCTCACCTGTTTTACAGTTGATTGCTACTTTGTAGTGAATTCTAGTGGTACGAAAGCTGCTTATATGTGCTATTTGCTCTAGTCTAGGATTGCCCGCACTGTATGAAACACGTTCTTTACTATATCCTAACATTGTGATTCAATTTCCCTTGACTCTCTAGCTATTCTCTTCAATTCACTGCTATTTCGCCTTTATTCCTAGACTTGCTTACAATGTCTTACAATTG
>JAJQQW010001659.1:45000-48617 GCA_025583905.1 Ia io | reverse complement strand
CAGCAGGGGATGAAGGGGGGGGGGGGGGGGAACTGGGTTTGCCAGCCATTTCTTTGAAGGGACGTGGAAAGGTCCAAATATTTTGCCATAATTTTCCCTTTCTTTATTAGGGATAGGAATTTTACAGCTCTGCTTGCTGTATTTAACATTAATGTTAATTGGGAGTTTTTGGGGTTCCATGGGTGAAAAATAAATTAAACAAATAAAAACCCCAATAGCTCTGTTTTTTCTCTGATCTCTCAATGTATGGGGTTGTATTTACAAAATAAGATATTAATGAAAAAAACATGTAAAGCTGTAATGCACGGCATTTGGGAATAAAACTCAACTTCTTTAAGCATTCTCATTTCTCCCTTTAAATTTTTCATTTGATTCATATCAGCCTGGGGGACTTCCAGGGGTTTAAATTCTATTTGATTCCATTTTGGCTTATTGGGCCCTAGGAGGGGGGGAACTTGTGTAAAAGTCTGTAAAAGCCTAACCATTTTTTGGAAGGGAGTTGTTATAAAAATAAAATTTTTAAAAAAAACCTTAAATTTAAATTTATGGTATGTGGGGGGAATATTAATAACCCAACAATTATATAAAAATACAAATCATGTTTGAAAAAAATTAATTAACTTTAGAATGAGAGCCCTCTTTTCTTGTTTGGCCTCCTTGAAATTCTTTTACACATACTTTTAGGTTGGTTTTGTTTCCTTCCTCCACGAAAAACATTATAATTTTTTTGGTGGGGTTCGGGGACAAAAGGATAAGCTGACTTTTGTGATACTGGGAAATATCAGTTTTTTTGGGAAGTTAAATTTTCTCATGATTTTAAACAATTTTGCAGGGGGTGTTGTTGGTTTTATTCTTGGCATACTTCTGGGTTTAGTAACACCAGGTGGGGGGCACTTAGCTTTGGCGCCCCACCCATCTGTCCAATTAAGTTTATGGAAATAAACTTGGATGGTTCATCTGGTTCCCCAACCAGTTTGGTGCGAATAAAAAAGAATGGCAAAAAGGGGAATTTTTATAAAATTCCAACCCTAATGATGGAATCCAAATTATCCTTTTTAAAACCAGGCTTTTTCCTAATTTTTGGGGAAATTAGTGGGCTTGTGGGGATTTGTAGCATTGGGAGAGTGGTAGTAGATGATTTTAAACTTTTGTTGGAATAAATTCACATTATACTGAAATCTTACTTTGGGAAATAGATTCTGAAAATTTAGGTTGGGGCCTGACCAAAAACTTGGAGATTCTAATTTAAAACTGATAGCCATTGTTATATTTTTTTTAAAAATTTCATTCTCTCTTTTTTGCTTTTTAAGGGAGATCAAGAAAATAAACCTAAGGGGGAGAAGTTGGGACTAAGGGTTACGGGCAGGAGACTTATGGGGATTAAACATTTAATTCTTTTCCCATTCCATCTATTTTCTTTATTGTTTGGGACTTGGGCATTGTTATTCAACCAAAAAAATAATGTTGAACAAATTTTCACTAAAATGCTCATTTGCTTGGGATAGCGGTTCACATTCCTGTCTTGTTCTCGGCACCAGGTAAGATTTTCTTCAGGTTTATGGTTTACACTATTTAAAAAGGGTGGCCTATATTCACCATTGGAGGCATTTTTCCACCCCAATGGGATTTCCCAAGCAGTTTTAAAAAACTTATGGCCAAAAAAGTTAATAAAAAAAGCATATCCCCCTGGAGGGAAAGACAGCAGAATTGTTTTCAGATTCTTTCTGCCTTTAAATTGTGTGAATGGGCATGGATTGGTTCTTTCCCCACAAAAAAAACAGAATTTATAAAAAGGGGGTGGGAGGGGGACTTTGTTTGGGTTTTTAAATTTTCAATTTGAATCAGTGGAGGAAAAAAAATACCCTAATAAAAACTTATTTTTTTTACTAATTTTGGAATGAAGGTGTTTTAGCCTAAAAGTAATCAACAGTTTATTTTGCTCTTTTTCTAGTTTTAAAGTTTGGAATAATAACACCAACACCAAAAATTAACTTCAACAAAAAACTGGGAAAAACCCTTCCTGCCTGGGGATAAAAAAAAAGGGCCACCAACTCTTTCCTCCAAGGGAAAAGGATTTATTGTTTTTTTCATTTTTTCCCTATGTTGATGGATTCCCAATTTAATAACTTGTGTGTTGAAGTTTTTGCCAGTTTATTCTTTTTCCCATTTTTAGTAATTTTTTCTATTGGGGCCTTTCTTTATTTTTCCAACCAAAATCTAAATGTTTCGTTGTAATATCTAAAAAGACATCAAATCTATTGTTTGGGCCCAAAAATCATTTGTTTTTTTTATCTTATCCAAAAGTATCTTCGGCTATTTTTTTCTCCCATTAATAAATCCTCTCTTTTACCTCCATTTTTTTGGGCTGTTTTTCTCATTCTGAGGAGGGAAGGCCTTTTTTCATATGAAACCTTTTCTTTAGTTTAAACAGTATAATTTTTTAATTATTCTGATTTTTCATTAAGCTGATTATTTTACTGGTAGGGGGCCAGATGGGGTGACAGGGAAAGGAGAAAAACCAACTTTTCCCAAAAAAAGATCCCAACCCTTTTAATTACAGGGAAGTGAGGAGGTTAATGAGTCTTTCAGTAGGGCGGGGCGAAAAAAAAAACTCTTTGGACCTGACTTTCACCCTGTTACCCCAACCTATAATATAATTGCTATCTTTTTCAACCCAATGGGAGATTTAGTAAAATAGTTTGTTGGGACTGATTTTTAACTAACTACTGCTGGGATAAAATGTCCCTGTAAGTATTAAGGATAAAAAAATTGGCCATGTTTAGGGAAAAAACCAAACCTGTTTTATGGTTTTCTAAAGAATTAGGGGGAAAAGAGGAAGCACCCAAGGAAATTCAAAATAAAAAATTGGGGAATTGTGGTGTTTAACAACTATACGTTGTCGGAAGTTTTTAGTAGTAGGAAATTCTTTTCCGAATTACTTAATGGCCCTGGCTTGATTTTTCTCTTTCTACCTCTCTTCTTTTTTCCTCCATCTTTATAAAAAATTTAACACATTATGGGTCAACCTCTGATTGTAAAACCTTTTGGGAAAGCATTGCTTTTTTTGGGGAAAATACCAAGTTAGGTAGGTAAAAAAGAATAATTACTTGGGGGACATTTAGATTTTTCTGGAAAAAATGTATGGCCTTTGCCATTCGGGGGACAGATTGAAGGACAAAAACCACAATCTTGGAGGGCCCAAAAGTTTTTACGTAGTAAGTTGATTAAGGGGTTGATCAAGTGTGACTTTATTTTGTTTGGTAGTCTGCAAACCCAAAAACCAGGTTTCAGTTGTAAAGGGGGGGCCCCACCAGAAAAAAATAACAAAACCGGGGGCCTGCTCTTGTAGCAGCGCCTTTTCATTTCTGCTGGGGCTCAGCCTCCGAGGAAAGTAGTTCTATCTTGGAAACAAAAACCCATTTCTCTGTTCGGAATTACCTTGGTGTTGAATTTAGCAAAAAAGACTCTGAATATTCTTTCTGGGGAGGGCCTAAGGATGAGGGTGGGAATTTTTAGCCCCACCATTATAATTGAAACTTCTCCCCCTCCCAGGCCCCCCCCCCCCCCCCCCAGAGTTCCGCCCCCAGGTCCCCCAGGGGGTCCCCCCCCCCCCCCAC
>JAJQQW010001659.1:15000-37500 GCA_025583905.1 Ia io | reverse complement strand
TTGCCACCCCACCACAGCCATGGGGGGGTAACTGTAAAAGCCAGGAGCACCAAAAAAATTAAACAACCACAATTGCGTGTTGCCAAAAAAATAAAGTTTCTACCCATGTTTCATTCCCTTGGGGCCATAAATTTTTCAACAATATCCCAAAGCCAAGGGGCGAAGCAACAATTTTATTTAGTCTTTTGCCACTAGGCAATACCAAACCTCAAAAGGTACATAATTAGTGAATAACCAATCCCACACATAATTAAAAACCCTTAATAAGGGGGGTTTTTGTGTGTAAAAGCACTTTGCCAAATGCCAATAATAATGGAACTCAAAAAAAAACGAAAAGAAAAAAAAAAAGTCAAAAAAAACCAAAAGGGGTCTGGCTTTCTTTACCGTTGTTTGATCTTCGTCCTGTAAAGGGAGCCATCCACTCGTTGCAAAACAAACCACTAAATAACTGAATTCCCACAACAAAGAAAGCAAACTTCCCTTAAAAAATGTGCAAAAGTAGAATATACATGCCTCCTCCACTAACTCAACCAAAAAGACAAAAAATTAACCACAAAAAATCATCACCACTCTGGAAATACTTTAATAACATTTTGTTATGGGGAAAACTCCAAACACTATAAAAACTTAAACCCCAAAAAAAAATCATTCAAAAAAATCAACAATACACTCAAAAAAAATTTCAAAAGATAAGATTTTTTGTTTTGTAAAAAAGAAATAAAAAACTTTCCAATTACTTTTTTTAAATCTTATAATTTAATTTTAATCCTTCCAAACATATTTTTCCTTGAAAAAAACCAAAAAAATACTAATTGTATTCTATTTGAAAATTAAACAAAAATTTTACAATACAATTAAATAAAAAAATAAACACTCTTAAAATAAAAAAGCTCCCCAATTCTCAGCTAAAATTCAATTTCGAAAAGAAAAAAAAAACTCTCTTCCTAAAAAAAAAACAAATTTGGGGAATAATAGTCTTGTAAAAAAAGTTTACACTTATTAAAAACAAATAAAAAAAAAAAAAAAAAAAAAACAAATAAAATTAAAGAAAGTCAATAGACAAATCAAACCAAATCTTTAATCCTGTTTTTCAAAAACAAATAGCTTACAACAATAAACTTGTTTCAATCTTTTTCTTGTGTGGGAAGGGGATAAGGGGTTATATCATTAAATAAGCAAAAAAATGCATTGACAAAAAAAAACCAACCGGTAAGAGAGCAAAAAATAAAAAACCCAAAAAAAATACCTCTAGAAAAAAAACACTCCTGAACGTCATAATGCCCTCAATTACAACTTTCCAATAAGAATTTTGTGGGGGCGGGGGGGAGGGGTTTGATCCTGACCAAAAAAACCTAACATACTTTAAAAAAAGTTCCTTGTTAATGTTCTCCAGACAAATAAAATCGCGCTGGGCACCAAACTGGACATTGGGCCACCATCGATTTCTTCTGGTATTCCTTTTCTCAGCAACCTCGGTCCTAGCCTCCTGTCAATTTTATCTTGAACAGTGTTTCATAGAATCAGGGCCTTCTAAAAAAAAAATTCTTTAACTTTGAAGGTGATGGGTATGGGGCAGTTGATTTTGTTTTTCATTTTGGTGCAAAATCCTTAAACTAAATTCTATTAAGTTACATTATTCTTCTTTCTTTAGTTTCATTTTTTTCTCAATATGTAGGTCTCAATAGATTCATCCCATCCTTGGGGCAATTTTTCTTTTCGGCACAATGTTTCTCTTATTTTCTTAATCTGGCAATTTTTTGGCTGGTTGGGGCTATCTCAATTTTTTTCTTCCTTCGCACTACTTCCTCTACCTCCACATTAAACTATATTTTTTTAATTTGGGGAATTTAAAATTCTTCACATAATGGGGGGGGGGGGATTAATTGTTTTTGTTCCTTATCTATCACTAGTTACACTTTTACCCCAAAACATTTTTTAATATGTTTCTCCAATACATGCAAATGAACACTTCTTCTATCTTTCTTGGGGGGCAATTGTTTTGTTTTTGCTGGTCTCCCTCAAAATGCTTTTTAGCTGTTTGATTCCTTGTCATCAACATTTAGGGTTGTTTTTAATTATTTCGCCCTCAGGTTATAACATACAAAACCCCATATTTTTGGGATTGCGGGGATTGAACATAAGGAAAGGTCATTACAGGGTATATGGTCTCTAAAGGCCTTTTTGGCCTGTCTATCTTCTCTTTAAAAATTAAATTTTATGGGTTAAACCCCAAAATCTTCTTAGGTGAAGGAAATTATCCATTTCGGATTTTGTTTTTAGTTATAGGGGGGTTGGTTCCATTAAAAATTGAATAGCTCTGTTACTAGGTAAGGTGGTATTTCACCACATTCCAGGTGGGGGTGGGGTAATTTAGAGGGTCGGATTCATACTAAATTAACATGGAGTGTCTTTTTTCTTTATTCTATGGCAGGGGTGGGGACCAAATCAAACTGGAGGGGACTTAAAGGGTTCACATTTAAAACTTCCATTGGTTATAATTCCTTTGGTACTTTCTTTTATAGGGTAATTTCCCTCATTGTGCTCCGGAAAAATTCTATATTTTACTCCTTTTTTAAATTTTGGTTCTATTAGGGGCATTATTACTCCCATCTGTGGTCTATAGTATTTACCCTTTTCAAATTTAAAACTAAATTTTCATTAGGAATTAGAAAAGCGTTAAAAAAAATATAGAGGGGTTGAGGTTGGGCAGGGGGGGCCAGTTATGTTTTTTTGCCATGCTCAATTTTCCAACATTTTCTCTAAACTCATTGGTTATTTTTTGCTGTTGGAAAATTTTTTCTTGAGGAAGTTACACTTTTTTATCTTTTTTTTCATCAATCTTCCCATTCTCAATATCTTAAATCAACAACCTCATATATTTCCCCTGAAATTATTTTTTATTCTGGTACTTCTTATGGAATATGTTAATTCTTTGTTTGAGCCTATAAGCACCTAATTATTTTAAAACCTAACAGTACTCACTCTTCTGGGACAAACAGGGGGGATAACTATTCCAGTTTAGCCCATGCATTATTATAATAATAATTATAAAAAAACACTCTTCTAATTCAATCTACTCATCTTAACCACACAAGGCCTTGATTTAAAATAAAATTATTCTGGTTGAATTCCATTTCTTTCCTAAAAAACTCTCGATTATAACTCCCTAAATATTAACCTAACTCAACCCTCCCCAACTCTATCATAATCATTTATTAAAAAACACCATTAAATTAGAGGCTAAACAGCTAAATAATCACTAACCATATAACAAAATTTGTTATTTTGCAATAAAAATTGGTCATTTTCCCATTTTACGTTTCCCAAAATAACAAATTTACTCACCTACCTGATACACATGGCCAGGGGACACCCCCATTGCACTACTCTTTGCCTTTTCTTTCCCTTTTGAACTCACCAAATGGGGTGAACCCAAAAACATCCTTTGTTGGTTTTACAATTTGTTCATAAAGCAAAACCCAAAAAACTCAATTTAATGATACTCCATAAACCCCCACACCCAACCCTACCCCCAACACTCCCATAATCCATTGTTACCCCCAAAAAGAAAAAAAAATTCTCATCTATCTCAAACTCCAAATTGGGATTTAGTTAATCTCAAACCCTGTTTATACACGCCGAAAATGGTGTTTTTAGTGAAAATTCAATGATCATCTATTCCCCCAAACTCTTTACCACTTAATTCTTTAACTTGCTCTATTCCCCCCTTAGTCACCAACACTCCAGCTTTCTTCACAACAAGGCCCCCCACCACAACCCCATGACACCCCCACCCTTTTGGTTTCACCACAATCCTGCCCAGAAAGTTACACAACAAAGCTTTTTACCAAAACTTGGGGGAACCCAATTTGATGACACCACCCCCACCACCCCAACCCCCCCCCACACCAAACCATTACTCAGCCCCCAACCCCCCCCCCACCCAACACAAAACCCACCCACCCCAACCCACCCCCCCCCCCAACCCCTTGTTTTGGGGGGGGGGACCCCCATAATACCCCCCCCAACAAAACTCCCCCAAAAACACCAACCCAACCCCTCACCCACCTTACCCCCCCAATATCCACACCACTCCCCCCCCCACCCACACCACCCAACACACCCACCCCCCCATTTGGTTGGTTTTTCAGGGGAAAATATTTGGGACCAACAATTTGGAATTTCAATTTGGTTTTTGTGGGCACAAAAAATAACAAAACCCAAAATAAAAGGTGGCCTTCCCATTGTCATCCTTTTTTATTAAGTAAAAAGGGGGATTTTACTTTTAAATTAAACTTTTGTTTGGAGGGGGGGATGTTATGGATTTAGTTATTGTAATTATTTGTCCTGGAAAAAATATAAACTCTACTCTTCCAATTTAAACCCTTGTTTTACTCTTTAACTTGCAACTAAAAAAAAAACATATATTCCCAAGAGAATTTTTTTTGGGGGAAACTGGGGTGGGGGTAGGGGGGGACTGCACTCGTGCCCAACCAGAAAAATGATTAAAACCCAAGTGGCCCACCCCAAGTAGGGGGTGAGGAGAAGGAAAAGGAAAATAACACAATCGGTAGGTCCCAGAAAATTTGAAGCCTTTGGTTTGAAAGTGGGGTGACGATGCCTTGTTGGGACCCCACCCCCCCAGTAAGCTCCAGTCGGGGGGCAGCGCTGTATGTTAGCGTTTTTCTCTCTTTTTATGCCTTTGGGGCAGGTTGTTTGCCCAAGGGAAAGAGGTGAAACCACCAAATAAAAAAAATAACTCCAGGAGGAAGGTTCGGGAAAAGACTTTTTGGAATGCCCTTTGCCCCCCCCACCCCCCACCCACAACCATTTTTTCGGTCACACACAGCCAGGGCCCCACTCAGATTTTTTAAAACCTGAAATTATTTAAGTCCCCTGGGGAGAAAAGGGGGGTGGTTGGTACTTGTACAAAAACATAACGGAAACAAGTTGGGAACCCAGACAATTGGGTGGGAAAACAGGGGCCTTATCAGGGAGGGCGGGGACTCAAAATAACTATTTGGTGGGGGGGAAATTGGAAACTTGGGTGACGCAAATGTTAAAAAACTGGTCTTTCGTGTGCCCACAGGACATAAAGGGAATAATATGAAAATAATAACTGGCTTTTTGGCTGAATGGGCTAGATTTCCCTTTTTATATGCATGGGGACAGCAATTTCAAAATGGGGGGACCTTGGCTTGGTAATAAGAACATATAACCATCTTTATTCCTTTTTCCATTTGATTTAAATAATTCTTTTTTTAAAAAAAACTAAATCATACATTCTTGGATAGAAAATTGCTAAAAACAAAATCTAAACAAACATAAAAGCCAGTATAGCATTTTGATTTAGGATTTTGGCTGGGAAAAAGGGGGCCCAAATTTTACAGCAAATGGTCACCTTAACTGGGCAAAAAGTGTTTTTCATTTCGTCAAAAAAAGCGGGTTTGATAAGGAATACTTTTTGGGGAGGGGGGCCTGGTGCCGGTGGCTGAAGTGGACAACTCCCAAACAAATGGTGGCTGGAAGTGGGGTGCGGCACATAATGTTGGGTATTTTGCCTTTGGGGAATGGGTCGCTAATTTATAAAGGCATTTATTCCCCAACCAAACCTGGAAATTGGATGGGGGATTTTTGGGTGGCTGCTGGCCTAGAACTATTTTTTTTTTTAACTAAATATAGGGTGCCAAAGTATTCCTATAATTCGTTTACCCTATGTTTTATTGGCCTTCCTGACGTTTTCTGTGCAAACTGGACCCACCTCGAAACAAGCCGAAGCTCCACTGGGGGGGGCATTTGCCTTCCCATTCTCACCAGTTGATGGTCCATTAATGTTTCAAGGATAAAAAAGATTAACTAATCCCCTTTGCGAAAGGTTATTTATCCTCACCATCCTGTTTTAGCCACTTAGGCTTCCATCAAACAATACAATAAACTTTGTACGGGGGGATAAAAGCAAGGGGGGGGGGGTGTGCTTGGGGAGGGAAAAAAAGGGGCGGGGGGGGAGGTTGGGGGGAGGGTCCAAGGGGAATAGTAGCGGGCACTTTTGGTTTCAGGCCTTTCTTCCACGGGCAAAGCACCAGTCTGCAACCCACCACAATACCCCCAATATGGCCCCTTTACAAATCAAATTTGCCTTTTGATTTTTGTGCTATTCTCATTCTAATGGGGGAGGACGTCTTAATTTAATTTGGGTTATACAGGCCCATTCTTCCCCAGTTTTCAATGAAAAAAAATAAACCCTTTTTTTTTCTCCTAAGATTGGCCTGATTTAGGGGGTCCACCCAGAATTAGGGCACAATTTTGTTTTTTTTTACCCAATTTTTTTGGTAGGAAAAAAAAAAAAATCAGTTACTTTTTTTTGACTTCTATTGGGGGGGGTTTTTCCCCCCTCATTTTTTTTCTGCAGGGGGGCCAACCCGTAGTTTTTGGGTATTTTTTTCCTTTTTCACCCATAATAATTCTGGGTCTGGGGCAAATTTTTCTTTTTGTAATAAAAAGGATTATATACTTAGTTTATGAACCCAATGGATAATTATCTTTATAATACATGATAATTAAAATTACCATTATTCAGGTGTAGCTTCTTAATATTCTGTAATATGCATATATATAAATATCCCAATTTTCATTTTAATAAAATTCAAAAGGAAAATCTAGGTGGGGGCCCCAATTTCCAGTATGATGGGAGTGGATAAAAAAAAAATGGCTGTGATTTACATTTTATTATACACCTTGTTCTTTACTGTGTTTGCAGCTCAATAAAAATAAAAGGGGGGAAACTAGTTTTACCCTTTGTTTTGGGATTTGGTTGCAGGATGGTTAACCCTGGAGGATTGTTATATGATATATTTATAAATTAAATAGTCTATATTATTTTTATATTATAGTTTGAATAGGGTTTTTTTCAAAACTTAATTGGGTGTACATAATGGAATGGGAAAAAAATATCAAGGAAATTTTTACATAAAAAAGGTTAAGATTATTAACCCATACTAATATTCTGAGGGGGAACTATTTTCTTCATGGAATAAGGACAGGAATTTTTATAACTTGGGTTTGTTTTTATTTTGTTTAAAAAATATAGTTTTCAAATAGATTAAGCACAATTCTTATTCCCCCATATTCGATTGGTATAATACATAAAATAAAAAAGGCTAAATTTTTGTCGTGGCCCAAAAAATTCAGGGTTCGGGGTTGGACCCGGGACAATGTAACCAACAAATGGCGAACGGGGATAAAACATAAACACCTGGTGTTAAGCAAACACAACCCAACCTGTTATGTATTTTGCGGGCCACCTTTTAAAAACCCCAACCAGGGGGATATGGGGTAAAAGCAAGAGGGGGGGGGGGGATGCTGCTTTTCACAACGGCCAGTTTTGAGCTTGGCCCACTCTGAGGTCCAGGGTCAGTTGTGGGGCTTCCACCCCCAACACATTGGGGGGCGAGGGGGGACACGAGCCCTTTTCAGCTCAAGGGGGGAAGGCTGGGGAGTGTTCTTGGGTCAAAGCAAAGTTTTTTGGGCATGGAGGGACTTTTAAACAGTTGCTGCGTGGGGGCGGGGAGGGGCGGCTGGCTCCCACCGGATAAACAGGTGGGTTGTATGGTTTGCTCTGACCCCTGGGGAACGGGGAGAGGCTCAAGGTTGTTTTTATGGGGCCTTCCAGGACCCCGGGGCTTCCCAACCTTTTCTTGGGGGGTGGGGTGTAGGGGGCCCTTTTTCCCCTAAGGCCATCAAAATTTGGGACAATAACTTCCTTTTTCCCAGTCTGGAGGGCGGGAACGAGAGGGGCCCACCCCCAGGGCTGGGGGCTGAATGTAGGGTGGGAACAGGAACCCCCGGTTATTTTTATTGACCCCCTTTACCCCCCTCGGAAAGTGTGCCCCCCACGATATATCTCGTGTATTATTTTTTGATGTTCAAACCGGGTGGGACCTTTATAGCTTAAAAATTTATAAAACTTGTTTAAATATTGTTTTCCTCAATTAGCTTAAATTTTCTGTTAATTTAAAAATCGGGTTTTAAATGTTTTGGGCCCCCACATATATAAAGGTAAAAAACAAATTTTAACCACTTTCCTCTTTTCCAAATTTGGGCATCATAGATTGGGGCAAATTTTTAAAATTAAAAAAAAGAAATTTAATTCAAATAACGTTCCAGGAAATGGGAAAAAAAACTGTTGTTAAACAAGTTTTTAATTTGTATTTCTTGACTTTTTATTGGATGTTTTAATTTTTTATATGGTTTTACTGGTGTTTGTTTGGTTCAAGCTGTTTATTTTTTTCTGTAGGATACAAGCTTTATAATTTGTATGTTTTCTTTGAGCCTTTACTTTTATTTATATAATGTCAATTTCACATGCTATTAGTTTAATTACTGGGGTTTTGCTTAAAGTGATGTTCCCTAAAAAAAAGGGGACACATTGAATTTTTTATATTTTTTTCTGCTGGTGGGCAGGGGGAAAAAAAAAAACGGTGGTTGCCTATTTTATTGGGGGAATATTAACGGGGGCCCTGGAGTGGGCTGGGGAGTACATTTCCTGGGACCCCTTGGATTTGCGCTCTTTCACCGCTCTTTCGCTCCTTGGGGTAGTTTTCTTTGTCCTTATTTTGCTTCTTTTTATAAACCCCCATGTATTTTGCGGCACATTTCTAAAATAACTAATGATTATAAATAAAACAAAAAGTTTTGGCAAATTGTAAAAAGGGGAAAGGTTTAGTTAATTTACACATCTTTTTAACCTGGTCCCAATGTCGTGGACACTTTAGTTTGCCGGACTAAACTGGGGGGGAACAGGCAAGCTCACCAATGATTTCGTTTCATCTACCATGTTTCTACTTAACCTGTTTGGGGTGTTCTTGAAAAGGGTAAATTATATATTGTTTATAGCATTAAAATTATTTATATCGGGCCTACAAGGTCAGTTGGGGGGGGGATAAAAATTAAGGAAGCGGTTTAACATTTGCCGATCTGCCCTGGGGGGGGTAACACTTAAAAACTGGGTTTTTTTTTTACCTTTACATTTTTCGTTTTCTTCGGGATTTTTCTGGTCAAGGGGGCATGTTAACCCTAGATGGGTTGGGGGGGCAGTGGGGGGTGGCCCACCCACGTCACCCCAGGGTGTTGGGGGGGAGGGGAGGTGTTTATATGTGCCAGGGGGAGGGGCCTAAACAGATAAATCAATGGTTTTTTCTCTTATTCAATCTGATGGTTTTTCTGGGGACCTTCTCTAATCCCCTGGATCCCTTCCTTGCGCCTCTGTTTAAAAAATCAATAAAAATATTGTATTTTTTCGTTAAAAAAAAACCGAAGGGGTATATGGTTTTCAGGAGGGGGGCCTGGGGTTTTCGTAGGTTTTCCCTGGGGGTGTTTCTTTCCCAAGGGAAAAGCCATCCAGCAAATACTTGGTATTTTGTAAAAAAATTTGAGGAATAGTAATATTTTTTGGTTCTTCTGTTTGGGGGCCCCAGAAACTTGGGCCTTTATTGTTCATTTATAAGTAAAATTACACCAACATTATATGGTTTATTGTTCCCCATAACCTTGGAAGGAGGGTCAATTCTCTGCTGTCTCTTATATCTTTTTAATTTTCTTTATTTTCTTTATATTTTTCTTTTCTGTCAACTTTTTTGATTGTCCCTTTGGATTTGGTTTTGGGGACTTTTTTTCCTCACTATTCTCTTTTTTTGCCCAATTAAACAAAAAAAAACTTTCTGTTGTGTATTTCTGGTGATTAAACTAGATGTTGCCTTGGTAAGCTCTTGTGGCTTAGGTAATTAATCCAAAGGGGGGGGGGGGGGGGGCCATTAAAAAAATAGCAGGGGGCCCAACAAAATAAAGGTAAAAAGGGGAAAATTACCAAATAACTTTTTTACCAGTGGGGGCAATCCCATCTTTTTATACTAGTTCCCTTAAAATTGTGGAAAATGACAAAAACATAATTCTTAGGGCCCACCAATGGTTTTCCATTATTTTAAAATTTTTTAAAATACCATAGCCAGAGTTTTTTGTTTTAAGGCTTATTACCTCAAAATAGGGAAACTTCTACCTAAATAAAATGTTTTGCCTTTTATTGGTCCCAAACCAATGCTTACAGGGTTCTATTGTGGTGGGGACCTTTTTTAATGGGATATCCACACACTAAACATCATTTTAATCCTTAGATAAAATGATTTTGATTGGAATAAAAGGAAAAGTGCTCTAAGTTTTTTGTCAATTGCTTTCATGCTGGGCTTTTCCCATTTATTGGCATTTGATCAAATGTATCTAAACTTTCCTGGTAATTACTTTTTTTAAAAATTTTTCCTTTTGGTTCAAGGAAAAAATAAACATAAAATAATTGATTTTTTTTTTAAAAATAAAACGCCCCCAAGGGCCAAAAATGCAAAAAAAATCTTTTTTTCCTGGGGGTGGGGGGGGGGGTGGCTACTGTAAAGGGCACTTTTGAAGTACCCCTATCTGGGTAATTTTTTAAAAGTACTAATACTTTCTCATTAAACATCTATAGGTAAAATAAAACTTATACATTGTTTGTACACCTGTACATCATTTTGAAGGCGGGTTTTTTTTCTCTATTATTAAAAATTTGATAAAAACAATGAAAACCATTTGTTGGGGGATTGGGAAATAAAAACCATGGGGCGATTTTCCCCACAAAAAATGAAACCGTCAAGTTTTTTACCCAGGGGGTTTGAGGGGGAGGAATTGTGAATTTTGAAATTAATATTTTACTATTGGGGGGGGACCCAGGGGGGGGGGGGGGCACCTTGTAGTTTTCACCACAATTGTTCTGAAAATCAAAGGTTTTTTTTTATGTTTTTTTTCCTTAAATGGAAGGGAAGTTTAATATTCTGTAAAAATTTTTTCTGCAAATCAATTATTTTTTTAAATTTTTTTTTTTGGTAAAATGCATTTTAGGGGGGCAAAAATGCTTTTTTTTTTCTTTCCCTTAAATTTCTTTTCTGGGAAATATTTTACTTTGTTTAACAATATCAAAAAGCCCAAACAGGATTCCTGGGGTCTCCAAAGATATTTTAAATAGATTTTTTGGGCATAACCTACTAAAAAATATTAGTTTTTTTGGGATTTTTTTTAATGTGTTTAAATAATTTGGTAAGGGGGGAAGGGGGAGTTAAAAAGGGAGGAGGGGGGGGGGGTATAGGTGTAGGGGTCTAGAAAGGAAAAATACTAGGGTTTGCCCAGTCCATTATCAGGCTAATTACTTGAGCATTCTGGCATTACTTTCTTAAAAAAAATATTAACACCAAAGGGTGGGGGGGGGTGGGGGGGTTGTGAGTACCTTACGTATTTATTACAAGGGACTATTTAGGGCCTCATTTTTAAGGGGGGGAATTATCAAACTACTTCTAAGGGGAGAGGGGGAGGGTTACACTGGAAAGGTGGCAGCATTATTATGGTATGTAAAACTTTTTTCCCAAAAACTATACCACATGTTTTTCTCAAGGTTCCCATTGTTTTTTCAAGGCCTTGGTGAATTTTTCCCCAACTAATATTTAATATTATATACCTTGCAAATGGTAACCAAAATACCTGGCAGAAATGTATTTTTTTTTTAAAAGGGTGTGGGGGGGGGGGGGGGAACCCATGGTTTGGCTGTGTTTCTTGTCCTGTCAACCCCTTTTTAATAAAAGGGTGTGATACCATCTATCCATTGGGGGGGGATAAAAAATTGTGGGGGTCCCTGGACTTTAAAGGCTCTTAGGGGATTGGTACATGTTTGGAAACAAAGTATCATCTGGGTTGTAACCACAAACGGAAATAAATTCTAATTATTTCGGTTTACTTGTAAGGGAAAATTAAAAAGAAATCTCCATTTTGGTTAAACTTAAAGATGTTTGCTTGGAATACAAACAAAGGGTGGGGCACAATTAAATAGGGGGGGGTTTGCAATGTGGGCCCTATGGGGGGGGGGGGCCCCCTCATTGGCCTGGGACTGAAATAAATTGGGCCCACCAAGGGCCCCCTTGGGTTGTTCCCCCCCACACCTTGCCTCTCTTATCCCTTAAAGCAGTCGAATGGGGAACCCCAAAAAACCAATGGGGGCTTCTTAAATCCAGGGATAAAGGCCACTAAAACAATAATGTGACCCAGGGCCCTTTCAAATGTGGCCTTCCAAATTCCCAGGGGTAAGTGGGGGGGGGGGGCTGGATGAGGAGGGTCCTTGCAAAAAAAGATTTCTCCCCATTTTGTGTGGCTACTGGAAGTTTGAACTGGTCAGGAAAAATTACGGGGGGGCTGGGAACTTGGGGGGGGGGAAAAAAGAAGTCCAAAAACTAAAAGACAAATTTTCTTAGGTAAAATACAATTTTGCCTGGGAGGCCCATTTTACCCCCAGGGGGGGAGGGCCCCCCATTATGAAACGCCCTTGGGTGGGGGAAGCAAAGAATTCCTAAACTCCCCGCTTTTCCCCATTCCCTGGCAGTGAGGCTCACCGGGCCCCCAGGGCCCAGCCGGGCTGGGTCCGGCGGCTTGCCCAGTTACTTTGGGAATCTTTAAGGGGTTAAAAGGGGCAGGCCCAGCAGGCCAGCAGTTCAGGCTGCAGTTTCGTTGTCTCATTATTTGCAACTCTATGGAAAAAACTTTCAAAATGGGACATTGGGAGGTGGACTTTGTTTATTTTCTTATTTAATTTTAACAGTGTGGAATTTAATTAATATTTTTCTGGGAGTATAATTGTTAATAGAAAATAAAAAAATAATTTAAGAGGTGGGAAAAAATCTTAGGCTTGGGGCCCGAGGCTTTTGCCATTGGTTTTTTTCTCATTTTTACATTTTTAAACCGGGTGTTTTTACAACCTACCACACCCACCCCTCTGGTTATGAAAAGCCCACGCAACTAAATTGAACTTTAGGGAACTTAGGGAGGGGAGAAAATTCATTGGCGATGGCTTGTCTATGGTGCCTTTATGTTTTCTTTTTTGAGGCCTTTTTCTCTACCTTTAACCTTGCCAACATAGGGGTTATTTATTTGTGATCTTTTTAACCCCTGGCAAACTCTTTTTTACTAATTTTTTCTATATTAGTTGTGATTTTATAAAAATTTTTCAAAATGGAATTTAAACTTTGGGAACCTTTCTTGTCCTTGGAATGTTTATTTTTGTCATTTCATGGAATAAGCCAAAATTTTAGCAAAAGTAAATGGTTCAGGGGTTTTTTGTTTTTTTAATAAAAAAAGGTAAAAGTAGGCCTTTTATGGGGGGCCACTGGAATGTTTTTCAATTTTTTTTCTCACTTCATTGAGAGTTTTTAGTGTTTTGCAAAAATTCCAATTTTCCCTAAAAATTCTGAGATTCTTGATAAATTTGGAAAACATGCAGCGAAAAAAATTTTGGAGTTTCCTGTTGTACCGCCCCACATGTTTGAAAGCGGTTTGTTGGTCATTAAAAAAAACATCGGTTAAATCATGAAAAAACTAAACAATGTATTTCTTTGAGATTAAAAATATTATTTTTCAATTGTATGGCCAATAAAATAATTTAGGAAAAAGGGAAAAAAACTATTTGGCAAAGGGGTAAAAAATGTGGATAATAAAACCCTGGCCCTCCCCGACAACCTTATTTCTTATAAAGCTGTGTGCCTGAGGATACAAATGTCAATGAATAATGTTGTTTAAAAAAAAAGCCTTTCTTCCAGGAACAACGGGATATAGAGGTGGCAGATTTTCCTTGGAAGGCTGACTGGGACCCATCTTATCTGAGGGGGACGCTTTCTGAAGGGACATGTCCATCCAACAGGGGGAGAAGAGGGCCATTGGGTCATAAGCAGCTATGTGATCCCTGGGTAACATTTTAATAAATCCAGGGGGGTTAAACCATATAAGATATTTTGCCAGGTTTCTATTTGGGGGGGCACCTTTCCCTCTACCTGCTGTACACCCGGAGGGATTTGCGAATCCCAGGCAATTTGTTGTTAACCCCAGGCCGCATTTGGGGCCACATGCTTTAACCCCCAACAAATTTAAAGGTGACAGGGCCCCTGGGGACCCTAAAGGAGGGAGTAAAAAAAATAAAAAATCACAGGGGAACCCAGTGGTTTGCTCTCTCCATCTTTTATTCAAAAATTCTCAGGGTTTTTTTTTCTTCTTTAAATGCCAGAAAGCGGAAATAGACCTCTAATTTAGATAATTGGCATTTACATTGTTCTTGATTGCACCCACAGGAGCACTGGGAAGGGGGCCAATTCCCCTGAGAGGGCAAAATGGGGCCTTGTGAAAGGCAAGGCCTTTTGCCACCAGCTTTCTTTTTCAGCCATTTTTGGTTAATTCAATATGGAGTTTCTCTGGGTCTTGCCCACAGCCAGGGGCTTCGGAACTTATTTTAAAAAGGGTTTTTGGTACACAGATCTGGCCAGGAATTTCCCCAACCTTGTGTTCTTCCATTGGGTGTGGTGCACCCCCACTTCATGAATCCCCAAAATATGTGTCAGTTTCAATGTGCCCATAAACTTTTACAGCCCCATAGGGGGTTTCTTCGAAGAGATGGGGCTTGAGGGTTTGAACTTGCTCCCTCAAAACAAAGAAAACAATTGGGTAAAACTGGGGCTGTGGTTTGATTCCAAAGCATAAGCATGGTTAATTTGCTAAAACAATTTTTTTGGGGCATTTTTTCTCCCCCCAGGCCATCTCATGTGGATGGATGGCATTTTACTGGGTTTTGCCCCACAAAAAACCCAAGCATATAAGTTATTTTAAGCCACCAATAAAAGATTAGCTATAAATAGTGGCACCTGAGAAAGGGGAAATTCATGGCCAGGGGGGAGTCCAATTTTATATATACCCACTAGTTGGAAAATTCCCAACCCGATGACCCCTAGTATATTAGAGGCAGAGTTCCATTTACCAGCCACCTCACTTCCCAACTCCCCAAGAACCCCTGCAAAACCAGAGGTTTGGGCATGGGTGGATGATTATTTACAAATCAGGGTGACCCCTTGTTTCAACCCCGGGGAATTGGAAAATGGCTAACTTGGTGTTGGAGAATTGGGAGCACCTCACTATGTTGGGGCAAAACATTTTGGGAAACAGTTTCGTTTTTTTCTGCTTCAGGGTTTATGGGGGTTTTTCTAGGGTTCTCCAAGGGGTTTGGGAATGGGGGGTGGCCTTGGGGATTGTTACGTTAGCCTCCCTCGGTATGGGGAGGGTTTTTAAAAATGAATGTTAAAAAACAATCGCAGTAGTAGGGGTGGGACCTTTTTTACCTTCGGGGTCCTTCCTTCATGGTTTTTAGGATTATACTCAAGGCCCTATGACCCAAAGAAAATCAGCAGTTGGAGGGGGAAACCTAGGTATGGGGGGGGGAACCATGGAGAAAAAAAAGGTTTTGTTCTACTTCTTTTTTTGGGGTCATCAATTTCCTTTAGTTGTGCGAATAAAAATTTGTTATTTTGAATGGTTATTCGTCTTAATGTGGGACAACCTGCTTAGTTTTTTATATTATTGATTCGGCTAAGATATTATGATTCTTTTTTTTTTTAGGATTTTTAAGTGTATCTGTGTTTTTTATTTTTTTATTTTATTAGGATTTTGGAAGATTTAACATTTGTATGGGAATCTAATTGTTATTTGTTTTGAAAAATATAAATATTTTTATACCTTTGATATTTAATTTTTAACTGTAGAATGGTTAAGTTGAAATCAATAACCACCTACCGGTATTCTATGGAGGTAAATGGGTGACGGTATATGTCATTTTGGGAAGGGGTGGGGGAAAAGGGGGGAGGGGGGTATTATAGGGGGTTGGTATTAACTGGGGGGGGGGGGGGGGGGGAGACTATATTATACTAGGCACCGGGGGGGGGGGGGGGGGGGGGGGAGTGGTTTATCGTGGGGGGGGGGGGTATTTTTATTAGGGGGTATAAGGGGGGGGGGGGGGGGGGGAAGTGGGGAGGGTAGGGAAAAGGGTCTATTGGGGGGCGGGGTAAAAGGGGGGGGAAATTTAATAGAACCCGGTTAACGGGGGGGGGGGGGGGGGGGGTTAAATTATAAATAAACAGGGGGTTAAATGGAAAAAATTAAACTCTACCCCAGGTGGGGGTTAGGTAAAATCGGGAAGAGAATGTCCCATTTAACAAGATGGGGAAAATGTTAATTCTCCCCCCCAACAGTATTGTATAAAGCCAAAACCCGGGGCCAAAAATAATTGAAATGAAAAAAATATATTAAAAATGAGTTCAAATAATATTATTTTTTAAATTTTGGATTCCTGGAAGGGGGGGGGTTTAAAAACCATGGTTTTAGGGGGGTCTGATTAAAATAGAAAATCTAATATACTGGGGGAGGAGCCCCAGATTTATATTCCCATTCAGTATGAGGGGCAATTAAAAGAAAAAATTAAAATGCCCTATACCGGGGGAAGTGGGGGATCAAAAATGCCTGGGCAATAACAAGTAGGTTTCTTAATAAGTTGTAAAATAAAGTTAAATTAAACCCCAATGGGATGGGGTTTGATTATAGCACCCCCCCCAGGGAATGAAAAGGGGAGGGGGGGGAAGGGGGGGGAAAAATGGATTTAACCCCCCCCCACCACCACAAAAAATAAAGGGTGGGGGGGGAATTGTTTCGGCGAAAAGGGGTAGGGGGGGGGGGGGGGGGGGGGGGGGGGCGGGATCTAAGGGGATGAGGGGGGTGGGATGGGATAGGGGGGGGGATATTAGTATTATCGTTGAGGGGGAGTGTAAGCGGGGGGGGGTTTATGGGTGTCTTTATTTTTATATAGGTGGGTTTTTATTTATTTCTTTTTTTTTGATGGGGGGGTGGGGGGCGGGAGGGTGGGGGGGGGGGTGTATATTTTATTCTTTTTATATTTTTACTACAAAACCGGGTGCACCATCGCATTAAGTTTTTACCCCAACACCATAGTTCGTTATATTTTGGTGTCTTATCCTACTTCAGGGGGGGGTATTATACAGTTATATGGGGGGGGGGGTGATGTCCCCCTAAGGGGAGATATGGAAAAGGGGGCGTTTATTTTGGGGGTTTGTTTTACCACACAAAAGGGGGGGAGGGTGCGGTGTCTGGGTAGTGGAACAAGTGTAGGTGTGATATTAGTCCAGTCGAAGGGGTTGGGGAGAGGGGGTTTGCAGTTATTTTAGTGGGGGTTTCTTTCGTTAGGTAGGAGCAAAAAAAATTTTTAAGGATTAGCAAGTTTTAATTTGAGGTTCGGGTCTTGTTGTTTACTTATTATCTTATTTAAATCGTTTTTCGGGTTTCGGGGGTATTTTTTGATCGCTTTGGTTTTGTTATTTTGTGAACAAAAAAAAAAACATTAGTCTTAGTTATTACAGGCGGTTAAACGGGGGGGGTCGTGGAAGTGTTAGGGTATGAGTTATATATTTTATATTTTAACTACCAAAAAAAAAATAACATAAAAACAATTTATTTTTTTCATTTTAAATTTATCATTTACTCCCAGTGGGGGGGGACAAAAAAAAATATCCACATTAAATAAAAAAACAATCTTGTTTTGTTTGTTTTAAAACACAATTATTTATTTTTTTATGTCGAGGTTTTCTGGGTATTTTTTGGCTTGTCTTGTGGGGGGGGGAGCTAACCACAAACAAATTTATGTGGATATACTGTTTTATTCAAATTCTATTTTTCTTAGGAAACTTTTTTCTTTTTTTTTTATCTTCTTACCCTGGGGGGGTATTTTTATGGTTGATACACATATTCTCTATGTGGGTATTTTACGAGGGTATTTAGGGGGGGGCAAAAACATTTCCCAAACCCAGGGGGGCGGGGTTTTTACATCTTAATGGACTTTTAGAGGGTTTAGGGGGCCCCCATTGTGGGGATCGGGGGCCAAAACCAAAACCCCCCCCAAAATCCCCAGTTTTCTACCAGAAAAGTCCGCAATTAATTAACCAAGGGGGGGGGCGGCCAACTACATCACCCGAGAATTTTTTGATACAGGGTATTTATATTGTTTTTACTGGGGGTTTTTTTTCAAAAAAGAATTAAATTTTATAAAACGGAAAACCTTAATTAACGTTATTTCGGGGTAACGAACCCCACTCTTCCCCAAAAATTGTGTTAATTAGGGGGGGGACCTCTGGATATTTAATTATAATGTATTGGTTGTAAACCACCACCCAAGTATTTGAAAGACCCCCCCCCACCGTCAAAGGGTTTTTTTAACAGGAAACATGGCCCAACCCCTGGTCCCCCTTTTTTACGGCGGTAAAACCCAATCCTTTTCAACGGAACCCACCCACAATCTTTGGAAACAGGGTTTCTAATGGGGGGGACCATTTTTTTTTAAAATTCGGGGGTGTTTTTTAAAATGGGGGGTTTAACTATTGATTATAAAAGGGGGGGCTCCCTTGGGGGGAATTAGGGGATTCTTTATATGATAAAGATTAATTAGTGGAAGATGAAAAAAAAAAGTTTCAAAGTATTCCTTCTTCAATTATCTAATAACATTTTATGATTTTAATAAAATATGTTTAAGGGGAGGAAGATAATTTACCATCTATAAAAGACCTAATTTCTCGGGCTTATATTCCATGCCCACCCATAAAACCCCCCAAAAAATTATAATCCACTGTAATTGTTATAAAATACATAAAAAATCCCACCATAACCAATACCAAATCCACATAATCCCTTTCTGTTATTTTTTGCCTGGATTATGGACGTATGTAAGTTTATAGGAAAAGGATTTGTTTGTGCCCCCTTTACTGGGTGACATCGGGGCTTTACCATAGTGCCTATCAAAAAACCCCCACTTGGGAGGGGGGCCACAACTGGCTTCCTTCGTAGTTTTTAAAAACATTAAAACCCCCCCCACCGAATTTTCCTGTTTTTTATAAAATTAAGGTTTTTTGTATTAAAAAAGCTTAACACAGGTATTATGTGGTTTTTCGTTTACGGGTGAATACGTCCCCCTTGGGTATTAAACATATAGTATTCAGAAGGGAATACCCATCTGTTGGGGGGGCTATATATGGGTGTTCGAATTGAACAACCAACCACTGTTATTCTAATACCATTCAATGCTTGCGTTTGTGTTTAACCCCCTTAACAAAATTTCTGTGTTTTTCTTTTTTCCTCATAATTATTAAAAAAATAAAAAAAAAACCTTGAAAAAAATATTAATTTTTTTGACTTAGACATCACTTTAATTATGAAAGGTAAATTTTACAAGGGATTGATGGTTAAAGTTATTTATTTATGTGTAACATTTCTTTCAATGACTGGAAAATGAGAAAATATGATTAAGTAATTTATTTTTTTTTTAGCTCCCTTCTCCCCTCAACAAGTTCCCCCCTTTTTAAACCCCCCAACCACTCATCTTCCCAAAAACACCTTTTAACTTACTAATTGGTTTTTTGTTTTAAAGGGAACCAAACATAGGGCTCCCGGCAAAACTTAAAAAACTCTGTTATAGGTGAAGATTCCTGGGGAAAAAAATATCATTTGGTTTTTTTGACCAACTTCCCTTTGGTTCAAAAAAAATTACCCATAAGCCAGTAAATGATTAACTTTTACTGAAGCCATACCTTGGGATTTTTTGATATCCCACCAACCTTCCCATTAAAACCTTATTATTAAAATCAGTTTTGACCAGAAATACTCCCAAAACGAGGCCCACTTTTAAAAAACCCACCTTTTCCTTTTGTTTTATATTACATACTTGTGTTATATTATACATCTTTTGGTTCCCCCAAACCTGGTTCTGTTTCCTGGAAGACTTTGCCTGGCAAAAATAGTAACTATTGCTAGAAGTTATGTGTCCAAGGGTATTCCCATGGTTAATTTGAAAAGCGGAATTTTTCCCCAAAGGGGGCAAATGGTATTTACCCCCCCCCCCTTACGGAAAAAACCGGGGGTTGTTCAAAAACAAAATAGCTTGGGTGAATGTGGTTTTCCAGGAAGTCAAGGGGAAAAAGGGTTTTGATAAGTTAGCCGGGGGCCACCCTTAAGTCATTTTTTTTTCCCCGGGGGGGCAAAAATTGGAATCCCCCTTCCATTTTTAGTGGTTAAACTCTTATTCTTGTTCAAGTGGGGCGGGATCAACGTTATTACACAGAAGGGGGGGGCGGGGTCTTGGCCCAAGGGGAAAACCCCCTTTGTTCATAAAAAACACCAAATTTCTTTTCCTACTAAAATTTATTCGGTTCATTTATTTTGATTTGTTCTTACCCCTTTTTATCTTTTCCCGTTTTCCTGTATTTTCGATTTTATTTTTAGCGTTTTTTGGGGGCCACAACCCATTGTTATCGAGATTGTTAGATCTTTTTATTCTATGATGGTTCTATTTTGTTTTTCTTAATTGGGGAACCAAGTGTTACTGTAAAAACACCTTGTTTTTTGCCTTTTGGGGGGGTTTTTGGGGGCTTCGGATTGGGACAGTGTCCATGATAAATTCCTTTTATTGATAAATCATTTCCCTTTCCAACATCCCCTTGTTGGGGAAAAAATATTATAAAAATCTAATATTGGTCACACCCTTTTTTTTTCCCCCCTTTTACAACTTTCAGGTTCCTTTTCCCAGGGCTTTTTATGTTGAGATTTTTTGGGACGGGAGGTCTTTTTTAAATTTACATATCGGGCCTTCCCAATTATAATAGGGATTGAATTCCATTGCCAGGGTCCCGTTTATTCCCGTTTCTTGGACCTAAAAAACCCTTTTTGGGGGGTTGTTACCCTTGAGGATGGATAATTTTACGGGGAAACAGTCATTCCTTTCTTAACACAATGGGTGGGGCCTTTGGCTTCCTTATGGCCTTTGAATCCTTTCCTACCAACCCAAATCTAACCCCAAAATGTTTGTTGTGTTGTATTAAAATTATTATTAAAAAAACCTATACATGGTTCAAATGGTTTTTCGGGACCTTGTGGTTGAAAATTGTTTGTTATACTTTGGGCCCACCAAAGGGGGTTTTTTTATCATCTTTAATGCCCCCAAGTCCAAGTGTTTTTTGGCCATGTCTTCCGGAATTCAAAATAAACGTATATGCCTGAGGTTTTTTGAGACCAGGGGGATTTTTTCTTCACTAAACCACTAACCAAAAACCCAGGTGTTATATTGAAAAAATAACCACCACTAAGGTGAATCTGGGCCTCCATATGGGGGAATAGGTTAAATTAATCCAAAAACTGAATTGTTGAGCCTTTTAACTTCTTTATTGAAATATAAGAAAACGCTGGACTTTAAAAGACATTTTTTTTTTTGTAAATTTTCTCTGGGACAGGTTTTCTGTAAAAAAAAAAAAAAAAATCAAAATTCCCCCTACAATTTATTATTTATAATCTAATTTTTTTTTATTTTTTAATTGTTTTTGTATGTTATTTTTATTTTTATTTTTTTTATTATTTAATTATTTTTTTTTTTATAAATTTTTTCTTTGTTATTAACTATATTTACAATTTATATTAAAAAGAACTTTTTTGTTAATTATTTTTTATTTTTTTAACAGTACATTTTTTTTGTTTTTTTTTTAATTTTTTTTTATTATAAATTTAAAATATAATATTAAATTATTTATTCTTATTAATTTTATTTATTAAAATTTTAAAAATAACTTATATACATATTTTAATTTATTTTTTTAATAGATTTTTTTTTACTTCAATTTAATTACCATTTAAACAACTAATATATTTATTTTAATTAATTTTATTTTTATAAAAAATTTTAGTTATATTAATGCCCGTTTAATTCGTGTATTATATTATATAAATTCTTATAATCCTATATCTCGTAAACCAATTCGTATATGAATTTTAATATTATATCCCTTCCACCATATCTTAATCCAGTATGAATGTATACATGAAATCAACCTAATTAAAATGAACATTAAATCCATACAATTAAGCGCTCACGCCGGTGATAAAAACTTTTACAATTTTTCTAATATATTAATATTAGAATATTTACTTATTTTTTAATTTTTTATTTATAATTAATTTTAATAATTATACTGTTTTTATCTGACTTTTCAATTGGTTTTATTTATTTTATTTTACTATTTTTGTAAAATATAACTAACATACATAATACGAATATTTTTTTAAAAAAAATAAATTTTTATTATGTTTTAAACACATTTATACTTATAAACTTCATTTTTATATTTAAAACTTTTTTTTTTTTTTGTTTTTTTTTTTTTAATATTTTGTTTTGTTTTTTTTTATTTATTTTATAGTTTGTTTTTTTTTTTATGTGTTTTTATTTATTTTTGTTTTATTTTGTTTTTTTTTTCTTTCTTTATTTTTTTGTTTCTTTTTATATGTTTTTGTTTTTTTCTTTTTGTAATTTTTTAATTTTTTTTTAAAAAAATATTTATTATTTATTTTTTTTATTTTTCTTTTTTTTTTTTTTTTTTTTTTTTTTTTTTTTTTTTTTTTTTTTTTTTTTTTTTTTTTTTTTTTTTTTTTTTTTTTTTTTTTTTTTTTTTTTTTTTTTTTTTTTTTTTTTTTTTTTTTTTTTTTTTTTTTTTTTTTTTTTTTTTTTTTTTTTTTTTTTTTTTTTTT
>JAJQQW010001659.1:0-7500 GCA_025583905.1 Ia io | reverse complement strand
TATGTGTTAAGAAAGTATGTGTAAGGAAACTTCAGGCTAATTACAATGAATGAGCTTTACCTTTCACATATGGAGGCCTTTTTTGCACCTCCACCTCCCTTAATTCTCGTTTATCAGTTTCCACTTAGAAAGAAATGAGGTAATTTGCAAAAAGGAATCAGCCATTTTGGGAGCTTCCCAATACCTTCATATTATAGCTTAAATTCACTTAAGGCAAGTCTTGAGATGGACGGACTTGTCAGCTCATTGTTTTCAATGAGAATGTATTTACCCAGAAAGAAGAAAGAAGGAAAACATTGCATTTATTTAACTGGCGTTTCCTGCTATAGTGTGGTCTCCAGTGGAACGATGCCATGCACCCTCAAGAACTCGTATACTTTGAGTATATAGTTGTTGGATGAGTAAATTAATCCCAAGTTAGCCAATGGCAAATTCCTTTCTTTTTGATTCCAGGGACAAGGGGGAGCCTTTCAAACACATTCACACTATTGTTCCCTGCGAATTGAGATAATTTTATTAGAGGATAGTATTCTGGACCTTCCACTGATTGTCATTCATCTGCCCATCAACACTAGCAAAGAAAAGTGCCCCCCCTACATTTTCCTGGATGCTCGGTTGTGGAGAACAAATCACTGCTCTGGCTGACGGAATTAGAAGGTCAGGGATTGTACTTGTGTAATCTTTCTGCGGACAACTCAACAATTCTGTGCTTGGTCCATGGGCCATGCCCGCCAGCCAGAAACTTCACATCGGGGAGTTCTCCCAATTTCTCCCTCTGCTCACTTCCTCCAAACTTTCATGCAATCAGCTGGCAAGTGTGGTATCAGAGTTGTGCTTCAGCATCTTGGCTTAGACCATGTGTGAAATAATACCTATAGCGATACACTCCCACTTCAATATCTTTTTTCGCGTTTTTTTTTTTTTTTTTTTTATACAGCTGATGCGATCAGAACCTATCCTAGCGTCAGAATCATTAAGTAACCCATATAGCTTCTGCTCCCAGGTTTGTGCGATTTTAGTCATACTTCTTTACACTTGATATAAATCCACATAAAGTACAATGCCATAATCATGTTGCCATCATAGCATCGGTGTTCCATAATAGGCTCGGGAAGTAGCCTACTTGGGTTCAGATCATGTCTAATTAAGCACGCTCATTTTGGAGTGGGGGAGAATCAGATGAGGTTGATGCCGACTCTTACTGTGAGTAAGCCTGCCGAGAAGATCATGTTTCTAAGGTGCCCTATTTGGTTACTTCAGGTCAAAGAGATTTGCCATGAACAAAATTTTTGCACCTGGAAATATAAATGGCCATGCCCTTAAATTGCCCATGTGCGGCCTAAAGGAAATTTTATTAAGGCCTCAGGAAAGATTAGACTTATAGGCTACCTGCCCTAACGCCAGTGGGGAGCAAGCACCAGAGGCCAGTTGCATGGACTACACGTCTGAGTTTAGAGCAGGTGGGAGCAACGCTAGTGTAAGAGCATTACTTTTATCTGTTTATGGTTGGGTACCAGGCGTTTTAGAGCTGGGAAATGCCTCTGAGTTAATCGGAGTGGCAACAGCAGAATGCCAGTGCCATGCACCCTCCCTTTATGTGAAATACTCAAGTTTTGCGGGGGAAGATGAAGCCTGGATACTTAATGAACACTTTCGAATTGCTTACAACTCTGAAAATTGGCCAAGATGAGAGGTGAGTGATTAAAGGTAGTTTCGGTCCCCGAAACCATTGTGAGTGCCCTTCAGCACTCTCTGTGGCACAGCTTGTTTGGCTCGACTCGTAGCCTTCCCAGAGAAGCTTGGGGCCTGAGAGATCTAAGGGCAATTGCAGGAAAAGTGTTACCTCTGTGTTAGAGTGTATTTATTTGGGAAAGTATCAAAAGGCCCTTTTTAACCTTCGCGGACTTTGGGAAGATTGAGCTGTCAGTCTCTCATTTCATGATCACAGTCTTCATCTAAAAATGTTTTATAAGTAGCTCCTGTAATCAAACTAGGATCTTTGTACTCCGGTCAGGAACACATGTTACTAACTGCATAGGTACTGGTACATACTATGCCCTACACTGGCCAGTCTTCGCTCTTGGGTTAGTTACTGACCTCATGTGAGCTTTTCTTTTGGTCACTAAAAATGTCAGTTATATTTGGAGAGAAGGTATTTATTTAGAAGACTAGGAAGAAGAAGAAAAACGAAGAAGAAGAAGAAGAAGAAGAAAGAAGACAGAAATAGAAAGAAGAAGAAGAAGTGGCCAGGAAGAAGGAGGCACGTGGAGGCGAGAAGGAGAGGAGGAGACAGAATGGCAAGACGGAGGAGCGAGGAGGAGGAAGAAGGAGGATGAGGAAGAAGAAGAAGAAGAAGAAGAAGCAAGAAGAAGAAGAAGAAGAGAAAAGACAAAGAAGAAGAAGAAGAAGAGCAGGTAAGAACGAAGAGCGAGCGACGATGGAGGACGAGGAGGAGAGGAACGGTGGATGGAGGAGGAGGAGGAGGAGGAGGAGGAGGAAGGCAGAAGGAATAAGGAAAAGGAGAGAAATAGATTCGAGAAAACAAAAAAAAAATCCATCAAGTGGCCAGATATGTTTTATTATTTAAAAACACAAAAAATCCCCTCTTTAGAAATTTCAAGCTTTGGGTTCCCTAATCTTAGGGCGATTACTTACTACCTGGATAAAAAATAAAATGCTAGCTCTGAGGGGGGTTTAGCAACAAACCATTATTGTTTGCAGTCCCGGATTCTTCTAGTGTCGAAGGACAAGCACTTCCTTAAATAGAACAGCCTTATTGCAATAAACAATCCTCAATGACAACACACACCAAGTAAATACTTACCTCTGGACCCCTCTGTTAGCAACAATACTCGTGCTCTAAGCCAAGAAGGAGGAGAAAAAAACCGTTAGTGTCTCTTGTGACGTGGGATAAGCCTTGCTAGATACCCTGAGGGTGATAACTTCAGGTAATTCTATCAAATAGCAGGTAGCCCTTATTGCCTAGCTAATCGAGGCCCTTCAGCGCCCGGAGCAAGTGCCTGAGGTGGCTGACAGTGTCAACTTTGGTTTCAGCCTTGCTTTCGCTCTTTTTGAGTGATAGTTAATTCATATTCTAGTTTTTCTACTAAAAGCCGGTATGTGTTCTGCTTTGGCAAATATCCCTCACCCCATAACTGACAGCTCTGTGCTTTGATAAAGCCTGCTGCATCTTAATGTCTTGTATTTGTTCATTGTTGTGGTGAGAAAGAGTAGTCAGCCTGAACCCCTGAATAATAGGGAATGGTTGTCTTTTCTATTTTCTAAAGCATGTGACTTTATACCCCCAGCCTCCCACTTCCCATTCAGCCTCGCCTTAGCCAAAGGCCCACAGGTGGCCTCACCTGAAAAAACTGAAATACACACTGGAGGCAAGTGGACCAGAGCCTACGGAGAAAGGAGTCATCCTGACTTCCTGTTAAGTGGGTGGATTCTTCTGGACCGAGAGAGCAAGTCTCGGGTCAGAGTGACGCGTCACGGAGCTAAGAGTGATATGCTATAGAGAGTTTGAATTGCCCCCACTCGTTTTCAGATTTTCCAAAGTAAAGCTTACCCCTGCGGTGGCTTTCGGTGTGTTTCATCATTGTCTACCCGCCCAAGACTCTGAGTACATATTTGCGTTCTCCATGAGTCTCTGGTCGCTATCACACAGGGAAGCAGTTTCCCTAAGGGATACCGCTGGGCACTTGCTTGGCATCAGCACCCTGAAGCCAGATGTGCCCTTACCACAAAAGAGCCCCAGAAGGCTCGAATCACATTCATTGCTTCGCTACGTCAGCCAGCTGCAAGTGGAAACACTCCACAGGCCGCCAAAGAGCCCATAATTTTACTCTAATAGATATTTAGCCAGCTTAAACAAAAATTACACGGCAATACATTTTACCCAAGGCGCCATGCTAGGAGGATGTGGTGGCGTATTTTACATTCCACTGTGTTGAAAGGAACGAAATATCATTTTTATACACTTTCTCAAGATTATACAGATAGTTGGTGCTGCCCTAAAGCGATATACATAGCATACCCTTTAAAGCACTGAAACAAGTTCTGTTGCCGCCAAAGAACTTACTGTTCAATCAGTACTAACACAGGTCCACAAGATCAAACTCAAAGATTGAAATATCGTCCCCTGTCTACCGAAATCTCAGTTGTATACTACGAAATATGACCCCCCAAGATGAAAAAACCCGCCCCCTTGCAAGTTTCCTCTGCTTCCTGTTTTGTTGATTTTCTTCCGTGCACAGTGTCAACAAGTCCCCCCCCGAATGCAAGACTTGCCCACTCTGTGTCTGCCGCCTTTCCACTTCATCCCGGGCTCCACACTCTCTCAGGGTCTTTGTGGTCCCTGTAGTTTTACTTTTCGAGCCATCGGGAGTACAAGGTTAAGCAGAGCTTACTTATTCCTCTCCCCCACTTCCAGTCTCATGTTCTTCCTATGTCACCAGTCTGCCTGCCGCCCTCTTTTGATCCCTCAGTGGCAACTCCATTCAGCCGCTCTACCCTCACCACAAACGCTTGCCCTAATGCAGCCACCCTCCCCACCCCCCCCTGACTCTAGGCTGGACCCCCACATGCCACAGGATTATAGTGAATGGTTGGCCACCCTGGCAGAGCACTCAGGCTCTGCACAGTGAGAAATATTGCGCGGTCAATATCTGACCCCTTTGCACCCTTAGTGTGTGACTTCTTGTCATTGACCATCTGTAATATGGAAGTCATGATATTTGCTTTTCCTTTTTTAAAACAGGAGCATGCCATGTTAATGTTTGTTAGTAAGAATGTCCACCCCCTCTGCTCTTCCTGCCTCCTCGAACCCACAGTTCCATCCCCCACCATCTCAGCCAGAACTGTCTTCCGCTCTACCTGGTGACTTCGGATCAAGTTGCCATGCCCCACTCCTGCCCACATTGTCCCTGGTACAATTGCCTTAGTCCTGACGGGCTAGGTCTTGCAGCCCCCTCAGAGTCATATTCATGCCCATGCCTACCTTCACAACCCAGATCTCCTCTGCAGCCCTCTCATCCCAGCTCCTTGCCATCCTCTCACACCATGGATGTCACTTTCTCCTTCTCTGTCACTGGTTAAAATTTCCGTACTCCATCCACTCAGAGGCCCCTGTTCATACGTACACACCTTGCCCCAGGACAGCTTTTTATCCTAAACATGTTTTTGGCATGTCCCTAGCCATCTAGTTAGAATTGTTACTCTTTTGGCCACAGTCTCAACGCCATTTGTTTGCCTCTTGGTTAGAGTTGGCCATTGAGTTTTATAACTCGAGTTTTTTGGCTCATCTCTATCTCATTTAGGGGCATTGCATAAACAACTTCAGGGCAGGAATTATGGCTTTTTTTGAAAATCTCCAGTATCTACATAGTGCTCCCTTGCTTATTATGAGTGGTAATCAATGCTTTCAATTGAATTAAATTATGCATTTATGTATTTACAGGATAGCCTCTAATCCTGTAAGTGAGCAGGAGCACTAGCCTGGGCCACATAGATTATCAAGCTTAGTAGACAAGTGTGGCTCTGGTGGCACTGAAGTAAAAATGAAAGGCACAAGATCTTTTCCCGTTCTCTATCGACAGATCCCAGCAGCAAGGGGACAGTCCTCATTGTACGTCTCTGTCCCTTGATGAGATAGCCGATGGGATCTGACGCTGAGTGGGCAGGTGTCCTTTCACCTTGGGCTCAAACAATGGAGCAGGTTAGGGGACAAAAGTTTCCTCCCTCTATTAAGAAAGTGAGAGTGAGGGAGACTCTTTGCTTAGTGTACTCGTTCTCTACAGCGTGGTTCCTGGCACCGTGGCAAGATCTGGGGCAGGCCGAGAGTGAGATTCATCCTTGCGATTACGAGGAGGTTGACATTTCATAGAAAGCTGATTCAGCACAGAGCGACACTCTTTGTATTAGATTAACAATGCTTCCCTAGCTGTGCCCTTATGGGAAAGGTGCCCAGACTGTCTGCTATTAGGATACTATGGTCCATCAGATGAATCCTCTACTCTCTACCTTCCCTGACTAACTGAGTTGTCTATGGAACGTGGGATGCCTAGCTCAGGACCTGTAGGTAGCAGCTTCCTCTGCCAGGAAGGTTTTAGGCAAAGAAACCGAAATGTGCCCCTCAAAATGTAGGTGTGCAACTTCTCACTCATATCCTGAGGGAACATCTCTGGCACTGGCATCTCACTTTTCCTCTCTTTCTTACTGGCCCTGAGGGTGCGACACCATTAAACTAGCCCCTGGCGAGCCATTTATATACCGAAGATAGCAGCAGCGTATCAGCCTGGCTCATCCTGACGGTCTGCTGTGAAGGACAACCTCTGGCTGTAACTGAAAAGTTTCAGCCACTGCAACGCCATCTGTTATAGTACTGGTCCTCCGTCTCTTTCATTCTACATAAAACTCCTCAACAAGTATTTATTGAACATTCCTATGTGTGGGCCCACTCTCTATGGTGAAGGTGTAAAAATAGACTACCATGAATGATTCATAGTTCCTGTCTTTAAGGAGTTTTTGCTAGTAGGTTGGACAGATAAGACACTAATAACACTAAACTGCTACAGGTATGCTCTATTCTCAGACCGCACAGACATCTGATCCACTAGAGATTTTAGATACTTCCTATAGGTTGTAGTGGAGCCGGAAATTTTTCCATGAAGGACGGTGGGACTTGAGAAATTTCTTATGGATAGATTAGATTTGCGCAATAAGAGGGAGGTTCGAGGACAGGCATTCACAGCCCATGGGCCAAGTGTGGCCACCGTGATGGGTCTTGAGATTGGGGGGACCGCGTGATAGTGAAACCCCACTAGTTAGGACAGATGGCAGCATTTTATCTCGCCATCAGAGGCAGCAAGTAGAAGTCTGCCTTGGGTGTGAGTCGGGGAAGGTCTGAATACCCAGCTGCCTTGGGAATCGGGTTTCTCCCTGCCCCAGCCAATGGGGAGTGCTTTAAAGCAGCATATTGCATAACTCAGTATGAATCTTCCTACTTTGGCTCTGGAGTAACCAAGCAACCTGTTGTTTGGTTCACAGAGCTCGTTGTCTGGCACTGGTAGGATAGCTGAAGAAAAATCTAGGTACAATCTCAAA
The DNA here is from genome assembly GCA_025583905.1 of Ia io. Taxonomy (NCBI): domain Eukaryota; kingdom Metazoa; phylum Chordata; class Mammalia; order Chiroptera; family Vespertilionidae; genus Ia; species Ia io. The sequence continues at coordinate 393 of JAJQQW010001659.1, read as the reverse complement.
GTACAGTTTTTCTACAAAGAGCTGCGTTTTGATGTACCAAGGCCCTGAGGCCATTCCACAGAGCAAACTGCGGGCAGGAACAAATACACTGGAGGATTGTGTCACTGACTCAATCCTTTTATCCTCCACCTTTAAAAACCAAAACTTCCATTCATCTGCCCACGTAGTCTCCCATTATTACACCAGTGACTTTCACTGCCACTGTCCTTTGTGTAATTCCTTCTAAAAAAAAAATAAAAAATAAAAGCACGGTAAACTTGCATGTTTAATCTCATTCTTTATACCTCATCCTAACTGGCACATTTTTATGGAACGTTCCCATGTCCAAGAAGTCTTGTTAGCTACTCGGTTTCTCATTCAGTTAACTGTTGTTTTTAACTTATCAACCACCTA
>JAJQQW010001081.1:25000-27500 GCA_025583905.1 Ia io | reverse complement strand
AAAAAAAAAAAAAAAAAAAAAAAAAAAAAAAAAAAAAAAAAAAAAAAAAAAAAAAAAAAAAAAAAAAAAAAAAAAAAAAAAAAAAAAAAAAAAAAAAAAAAAAAAAAAAAAAAAAAAAAAAAAAAAAAAAAAAAAAAAAAAAAAAAAAAAAAAAAAAAAAAAAAAAAAAAAAAAAAAAAAAAAAAAAAAAAAAAAAAAAAAAAAAAAAAAAAAAAAAAAAAAAAAAAAAAAAAAAAAAAAAAAAAAAAAAAAAAAAAAAAAAAAAAAAAAAAAAAAAAAAAAAAAAAAAAAAAAAAAAAAAAAAAAAAAAAAAAAAAAAAAAAAAAAAAAAAAAAAAAAAAAAAAAAAAAAAAAAAAAAAAAAAAAAAAAAAAAAAAAAAAAAAAAAAAAAAAAAAAAAAAAAAAAAAAAAAAAAAAAAAAAAAAAAAAAAAAAAAAAAAAAAAAAAAAAAAAAAAAAAAAAAAAAAAAAAAAAAAAAAAAAAAAAAAAAAAAAAAAAAAAAAAAAAAAAAAAAAAAAAAAAAAAAAAAAAAAAAAAAAAAAAAAAAAAAAAAAAAAAAAAAAAAAAAAAAAAAAAAAAAAAAAAAAAAAAAAAAAAAAAAAAAAAAAAAAAAAAAAAAAAAAAAAAAAAAAAAAAAAAAAAAAAAAAAAAAAAAAAAAAAAAAAAAAAAAAAAAAAAAAAAAAAAAAAAAAAAAAAAAAAAAAAAAAAAAAAAAAAAAAAAAAAAAAAAAAAAAAAAAAAAAAAAAAAAAAAAAAAAAAAAAAAAAAAAAAAAAAAAAAAAAAAAAAAAAAAAAAAAAAAAAAAAAAAAAAAAAAAAAAAAAAAAAAAAAAAAAAAAAAAAAAAAAAAAAAAAAAAAAAAAAAAAAAAAAAAAAAAAAAAAAAAAAAAAAAAAAAAAAAAAAAAAAAAAAAAAAAAAAAAAAAAAAAAAAAAAAAAAAAAAAAAAAAAAAAAAAAAAAAAAAAAAAAAAAAAAAAAAAAAAAAAAAAAAAAAAAAAAAAAAAAAAAAAAAAAAAAAAAAAAAAAAAAAAAAAAAAAAAAAAAAAAAAAAAAAAAAAAAAAAAAAAAAAAAAAAAAAAAAAAAAAAAAAAAAAAAAAAAAAAAAAAAAAAAAAAAAAAAAAAAAAAAAAAAAAAAAAAAAAAAAAAAAAAAAAAAAAAAAAAAAAAAAAAAAAAAAAAAAAAAAAAAAAAAAAAAAAAAAAAAAAAAAAAAAAAAAAAAAAAAAAAAAAAAAAAAAAAAAAAAAAAAAAAAAAAAAAAAAAAAAAAAAAAAAAAAAAAAAAAAAAAAAAAAAAAAAAAAAAAAAAAAAAAAAAAAAAAAAAAAAAAAAAAAAAAAAAAAAAAAAAAAAAAAAAAAAAAAAAAAAAAAAAAAAAAAAAAAAAAAAAAAAAAAAAAAAAAAAAAAAAAAAAAAAAAAAAAAAAAAAAAAAAAAAAAAAAAAAAAAAAAAAAAAAAAAAAAAAAAAAAAAAAAAAAAAAAAAAAAAAAAAAAAAAAAAAAAAAAAAAAAAAAAAAAAAAAAAAAAAAAAAAAAAAAAAAAAAAAAAAAAAAAAAAAAAAAAAAAAAAAAAAAAAAAAAAAAAAAAAAAAAAAAAAAAAAAAAAAAAAAAAAAAAAAAAAAAAAAAAAAAAAAAAAAAAAAAAAAAAAAAAAAAAAAAAAAAAAAAAAAAAAAAAAAAAAAAAAAAAAAAAAAAAAAAAAAAAAAAAAAAAAAAAAAAAAAAAAAAAAAAAAAAAAAAAAAAAAAAAAAAAAAAAAAAAAAAAAAAAAAAAAAAAAAAAAAAAAAAAAAAAAAAAAAAAAAAAAAAAAAAAAAAAAAAAAAAAAAAAAAAAAAAAAAAAAAAAAAAAAAAAAAAAAAAAAAAAAAAAAAAAAAAAAAAAAAAAAAAAAAAAAAAAAAAAAAAAAAAAAAAAAAAAAAAAAAAAAAAAAAAAAAAAAAAAAAAAAAAAAAAAAAAAAAAAAAAAAAAAAAAAAAAAAAAAAAAAAAAAAAAAAAAAAAAAAAAAAAAAAAAAAAAAAAAAAAAAAAAAAAAAAAAAAAAAAAAAAAAAAAAAAAAAAAAAAAAAAAAAAAAAAAAAAAAAAAAAAAAAAAAAAAAAAAAAAAAAAAAAAAAAAAAAAAAAAAAAAAAAAAAAAAAAAAAAAAAAAAAAAAAAAAAAAAAAAAAAAAAAAAAAAAAAAAAAAAAAAAAAAAAAAAAAAAAAAAAAAAAAAAAAAAAAAAAAAAAAAAAAAAAAAAAAAAAAAAAAAAAAAAAAAAAAAAAAAAAAAAAAAAAAAAAAAAAAAAAAAAAAAAAAAAAAAAAAAAAAAAAAAAAAAAAAAAAAAAAAAAAAAAAAAAAAAAAAAAAAAAAAAAAAAAAAAAAAAAAAAAAAAAAAAAAAAAAAAAAAAAAAAAAAAAAAAAAAAAAAAAAAAAAAAAAAAAAAAAAAAAAAAAAAAAAAAAAAAAAAAAAAAAAAAAAAAAAAAAAAAAAAAAAAAAAAAAAAAAAAAAAAAAAAAAAAAAAAAAAAA
>JAJQQW010001081.1:0-2500 GCA_025583905.1 Ia io | reverse complement strand
AAAAAAAATTAAATAAAAAAAAATTGGGAACCAAAAAAAAAATTTTTTTTGAAGGGGGGTAAAAAAAAAAAGGGGGGTTTTTTAACCCCCCCCCAAAAAGCTTTTTCTTTTAATTTTTTGGCCCCCAAAGTTTTTGGGGGTTTACCAAAAAATTGTTTTTTTAAAAAAAAAAATTTTTATAAATTTAGAAAGGGCCCCTGGGGAAAAAAAAAAAAAATTTGGGGGGGGGGGCCTTTATTTTTTGGGGGAAAATGGGGTAAAAAAAAAGTAATTTTTTTTTTTTTTTTTTTTTTTGGGTTGGGGAAAAATGGTTTTTTCCCCTGGAAAAAAAAAACCCAAAAAAAAATTTCGGCCCCCCCCCCCCCCCAAAAAAAAAAAATTTTTATTTTTTTGGGGTTTTATTTTTTTATTCCCATTTTTTTGGGGCCGTTGGCCCCCCCTTTTTTTTTTTTTTTTTTACCCCCAGTTTTGTTTTCAAAAAAAAAAAAATATCCAAAAAAAAAACAAAAAAAAAAAATATTTTTGGGCCCAAAAAAAAAAAATCCATACCAAAAAAAAATCAAAAAAAAAAAAAGGAAAAAAGAAAAAAAAAAATTAAAAAGGATTTTTAACCCCCCCCCCCACCCCCATTAAGGAAAAAAAAGGGGGGGGGGGGGGGGGGAAATTTTTTGTTTTTTTAACCTTTTTTCCTTAAAAAAACCATAAAAACTTTTTGCAACAAGTTTTTCCCCCGGTTTGGAAAAAAAAAAAAAAAAACCCCAAAAAAAAACCTTGGGGAAAACCTAAAAAAAAAAAAAAAAATGGGGGGGGGTTTTTTTGAATTTTTTCTAGGGGAAAAATTGTTAAAAATAAAAAAAAATCCCCCCACCCCCCCTTTAAAAAAAAAAAAAAAAAGGGTCCAATTGAAAAAAAACCCCCCCCTTATTCCCCACTGGGGGGGGGGGGGGGGCCCTTTTAGAGGGGGGGGGAAAAACTTAGGGAAAAAAAATAAAAAACCAAAATTTTTATCAAAACAAAAGGGGGGTTGGGACCAAAAATGGGGTTTTTCTTTTTTTTGGGGGGGATGTGGGAGTGGAAAAAAGCCGGGGGGGGGGGGGGGGGGAGGGGTTTAAGAATAAAAAAATGGTGGAATAAAAATTTTTATTGGCGGCGGGGGGGGGTCTTTGGTCGGCTGGGGGCGGGTGGGGCGGGGGGTTCTTTTATCATTAATCAACCCCCCCCCCCCCCCTTGGGGGGTTTTTTCCCCAAGGGAAAACCTTTAAAAACACCCAGTTTTTTTCCAGGGGGCCAGGTTAAAATTTACCTTTTTTTCCCCTTCCTCTGGAAAATTTGTCTACTTGGTGTCCTTTAGGGGTTTGTTTTTTCCCAGGGAAAACTTAAAGGGGGGGGGGCACCATTTGAAAAAAAGTGGGGGGGGCCCGTTTTTTTTTGGGGGGGTATTACTTGACCCCTTGTAGGTGGTTTGGGCCACAAAAAAAAAGGGGGGGCCCCCCCCCAAAAAGGGGTTTTTTATTTTAGGGAGGGTGGTGTTTTTTTTTTCTGAATCTTTATAAAAAAGTTGTTTTTTTTGGAGGGAAAAAACAGGGCGGTGGGGGAAATCATTGGGGGGGGGCTTTTTTTTGGGGTTGGGGAAAAACCCAAGGGGGGGGGGCGATAGGGGGGGGATTTGTTTTTTATTTTTTGGGGGGGGCAAGGGGGCCCCTTAGGGGGGGGGGGGTTTAGTTTTTTTGGGGGGGGGGGGGGCCATTTTATTTGATTTTGGGGGGGCACCCTTTTTTTTTTTTCCCCCGGGGTTGGAGGGGGGGGGGACGTTGGAAAGGGGGAAATTCCAGGGGGGGGGGAAGGGGGGGGTGGGTGGGAAAAGTACGGCGGCCTAAGGGGGATTGCCTCCTGGGGTTGGGGGGCACCCAAGGGCGGGTCCTGTGTCCCACAAAATACAACAGGGGGCCACCAGATTCCTTTCCCACATCACCTGGGGTGGCCCCATGTTAAACAGGGGATAGGGGGAAAAAGTTTTTTTGCGGTCCCTTTAGGGAGGGGGGGGGGTGTGACAAAAAACCAGTTATTCGGGTTTTGAGGGGGGGGGGTTATTTTTATCTTCAAATCCCCATGTTGGCCAGGTGCCGGGACAGGGAAAAGGGGGTTATCCATCCCCGACCCCACCCCCTGGGGCCAGGGCTATTGCTTGGTCCTTTCCAAAAATATAACACTATTTTACCCCGGCCAAAGGGAGTTGGTAGGGGAGATTTGCCCCGTAAGGTTTTTAATAAAAGGGGGGCTGTTTTCAAATTGGCTTGTTTTTGAGAACAAGGAATGGGGGTTTTTTCCCCCCAAACAGCTTAAGGAGGGGTCCCCAAAACGTGGCGGGGAACCAGGGTCCAAATAGGAGGCGTGGGGACTTCAAAGGCCCGAGGGTTGGGGGACCCCTCTTGGGGTGGGGGCCGGGGGGGGGTGGGGGAGGGGACACTGGGGCAGCTCAGTCCGGGCCCCGGGGGGCCTC
>JAJQQW010001139.1:0-57679 GCA_025583905.1 Ia io | reverse complement strand
AATCCCTTTTAAAATAGAAAAAGTGCATTTTTGAACCAGACTTTGAAACCCTAGAATTCACTGAAAAGTACCCAAACTGAAAAACAGTTGAGAGACAAGTTTTTATCCCTCTCTATTTTCCAGAAGAGGTATAAAGTTTTTGAAAATGGGGTTTTTAAGCCCCAAAAGTGGGGAGAAGGCCGGGAAATAGGACCTGAAAGGGAAACCAGTAGTAATTCAAGAAAATAATAATAAATAGAACGAATAGTGATCGACGAATTTGAAAAAAATTTCAAATTTTGGGTTTTAGGGTTTTAAAAAGGTTTTTGCACACTGCAGGATCTTGAACTAGAGCAAAGTGCACATTAAAACCCGTCCTTTGAAAGCACTAGAATTCACTGAAAAGTGGCACTAATCTGGAAAAAAGTGTGGGACAAACCAGTTTTATATTTGAGCTTCTTAGTTCACAGAGGAGTGTATAAAGTTTTTCCACAACTGTGGTTAAGTCCCATAAAATAGAGCAGGAGGCCAGTATATAGTTACACTTGGTAGAAAAAATGTAGTATTAAAGTCAGGGCCATATAAGTAAGAGCAAGAAGGCCTGAATTGTGAGAAAAACAAGAGTGAACCCAAGAAAATAGCAAAATTTCAGAGGCCAAATACCAGTTGATAGGAAAAAAATTGCAACCTGCAGAAATCTTGAATAGAGCAAGTTGCACATTAAACCAGCCTTTGAAAAGCAATAGAATTTCACTGCAAAGTAGCGTTCAACTGTACAACAGTTGAGGGACAAGTGTATACCAGAGTCTCAAGTTCAGAGAAGAGTGTCCAAAGTTGTTTGTACATTGGTGGGGAAGACCTAAAAGTTACAGGAGCAGGACAATTATAGGAACTGCAAAAAAACCACTGGGAATTTAAAGGGGAAAATTTAAATGAAAAAACCCGGGAATTGTGAGGGAAGAAGGGGAAAAAAAGACATCAAAATGTAAGTCTATAGTCCAGAAAAGGATTTTAATACATGGGAAACCCTTAAAAAAGGGAAAGGGTGCACCCTTTAAAACCCGTGTTTGAAACCCAAAAAAAAATTCACTGCAAAGTAGAAATTTAAACCCGTAAAATGTTTGGGAAAACAAGTTTTTATAGCTTCTCAAGTTCACAAAAGGAGTGTATTTAAAATTGTTTTTTTTCTGTGGTGAAGTCCCCCATAGTAAGCAGAAAGCCAATTAAAAGGAAAACCCTGCCCGAAAACCCTAGTAATTTAGAGCAAATAAAATGAATAAAAAGAATTGTGGGGAAAAAAAGGAAAAACAAAATTAGTCTATAGTTAAAAAGGGGGTTTTTTCCTGCAGAAATCTGGAAATAGAGAATGCACAAAAACCGCCTTTAAAAGCAATAGAATTCACTGAAAAGAAGCATTAATGTAAACATTGAGAGAAGTTATACTTTAATTCAGAAAAGAGTGTACAAAGGGTTTGAAAATTTTTTGTGGCCCAAAAAGACGGAAAGGGCCCCCAATATAGGAAACTGCAAGGAACCCTAGTAATTCAGTCAAAAATATTGAATAGAACGAATTTGAGGAAAAGTGGAAAAAGCATAAAAAAAGTCTTAGTATAAAAAGGGTTTTTTGACACGCAGAAAACCCTTAAATAGAGAAGTCCCCTTTGAACCAGCTTTAAACACTAGAATCCTGAAAAGTCAAAAATTTAAAAAACGTTGAGAGACAAGTTAATCTTTCTTTATTTCACAGAAGTGTATAAGTTTTTGTAATGGGGGGAAGCCATATTAAGAAAAGGCCAAATTATAGGACACGAAAGGAACATATAATTCAAGCAAATAATATTGAATAGAACAAAATTTGTAAAACACAAGTGGAAAAACATAAAAATTAGTCTTGTATAGAAAGGTCTTTGACCTGCAGAAAAAATTCTTAAAAAAGGAAGTGCACTTTAAAACCAGTCTTTAAAAGGGATTAGAATTACGAAGTAGCATAACGAAAATTTGAGGAAAAGTTATAACCTTTCCATTCAGGAGAGTGTAAAATGTTTGTAATGGGGGGAAGTCCCAAAAAAAAAGGGAAAGGGCCCAATTATAGAAACTGCAAGAACCATGTAATTCGGGGCAAAATAATGGAAAAACTAAATTGTGAGGAAAAGGGGGAAAAGTCAAAATTAAAGCTTAGAAAAAATTTGCAAGAAAAAAACCCTTTTTAAATAAAAGAAATGCAATTAACCCAGTTTGAACCATAAATTCACAAAAAAGTACCCAAAATTTTAAAACAGTTGAGAGAAATTTTAAAGTCCATTCAAAAAAATTTTTAAAAATTTTTTGAAAGTGGAAGCCCAAAGAAAGGGGAAAGGAAATTAGGAACTGCAAAAAAAACCAAGAAATTCAGAGAAATAAAAATAAAAAAAAATGTGAGAAAAATTTGAAAAGCATAAAAATGTAAGTCTATGGTAGAAAGGTTTTTGACACTGGAAACCTTGAATAGGCATGACAAAAACCAGTTTTGAAACACAAATTCACTGAAAGTAGTTAAACGAAAAAATTGGGACAAGTTTATATAGTTTCTCGTTCACAGAGGAGTGTATAAAGTTTTTTTAAAATTGGTAAGCCCCATAAAAGAGCAGAACCCATTATGACACGGAAAGAAACAGTAAAAAATTCGGGGCCCAAAAAATGAATATACTGAATTGTGAGAGAAAAATGGAAAAAAATAAAAAAATGTAGTCATTAAAAAAAAATTGCCCTGCAGAAACCCTTGAAATAGGCAAGTGCACATTAAAACCAGCCTTTAAAAGCAATAGAATTCACTAAAAAGTGGGTTAAATGAAAAACATTTAGAGAAAAGGGTTTAAGTTAAAGTTCAAGAGAGTTAAAGTTGTTTGTAAAGGGGGGGGACCCCAAAAGTCAGGAGCGGACAATTATGGGGAACTGAAAGGGAACCACTAGTAATTCAGAGAAAAAATAGTGAATAGACAAATTGTGATGGAAGAAGTGGAAAAGCATCAAAATTAGTTATAGCCCCAGAAAGAGTTTTCACTGGGGGAAATCCTTAAAATAGGCAAGTGCACAATAACCAGTGTTTGAAAAAAAAAGAATTCACTGAAAAGTAGAATTCAACTGTAAAAATTTTTGGGGGGCAAGTTTATATGTTCTCAAGTTCACAGAGGAGTGTATAAAGTTGTTTTTACATGTGGTGAGTCCTATGTAGGGGGGAGAAAGCCAATTTAGGAACTGCCAGAAAACAGTGTTTTTCAGAGCAAATAAGAATGAATATGACTGAATTGGAGAGAAAAAAACTGGAAAAGACATCAAAATGTAAGTCTATATCAAGAAAGGATTTGTTCCCTGCAAAAAAACTTGAAATAGGCAAGTGCACATTAAACCCCCTTTGAAAGCAATAGAAATACTGAAAGTAGTTTTCAAGTGTACAACGTTGAGAGACAAGTTATATAGCTTGTAAGTTCAGAGAAGAGTGTCAAAGGTGTTTGTACTCTTTGAAGGCCCCAAAAAGTCAGGAGCAGGCCAATTATGGACACTGCAAGGAAACCCAGTAGTAATTTCAGTGAAAAATAATATTGAATAGAACAAAATTGTGAGAAACAAGGGGAAAAAAGAAAAAAAATAAAGTCTATAGTTAAAAAGGGTTTTTTTCACTGCAGAAATCCTTGAATGAAAGAACCCATGAACCCGTTTTTTCAAACGACTAAAAGTCACTGAAAGTGCATTAAATATCAAAAGTTGGGGAAAAATTTATATAGTTCTCGTTCACGAGGGTGTATAAAGCTGTTTGTACATTGGGGAAGTCCCAGGGTTAGAGCAAAAGGCCAATTATTGGACACTGCAAGGAACCCAGAAATTTCAAAGCAAATAATATTGAATAGAAGAAAAATTGTGAGAACCGGGGAAAAAGACAAAAAATTAATCTTATAGTATAGAAAGTTTTGTCACTGCGAAACCCTTGAAATAGAGCAAGTCCCCATGAAGCCAGTCTTTCAAACGACTAGAAGTCACTAAAAAGTAGCATTAAACTATCAAAGTTGAGAGAAAATTTTAATTTGGTTTCTATTTCCCAGGGGTGTTAAAGTTTTTTGTCTGTGGGGAAGTCCAGATTAGAGCGAAGGCAATTTAGGACACTGAAAGGGAAAACACTAGAAATTTTAAAAGCAAATAATATTGAATAGAACAGAATTGTGAGAACACAAGGGGGGAAAACCCAAAATAAAATATTAGTCTATAGTATAGAAAGGTCTTTGACACTGCAAAATTTTGAATTAGAGTGTCCCAATAAAACCAGTTTTTAAAGGAAAATTAAAAATTCACTGAAGTGCAATGAACTGTAAAACAGTGAGAGAAAAGTGTTATCCCTTTTTGACATTCAGAGAAGAGGTTCAAATCGTTTGTAATGTGGGGAAGTCCCAAAAGTCAGGAAAAGGCCCAATTATGGAAACTGCAGGAACCATAGTAATTCAGATCAAATAATAGTAAATAGAACTGAATTGTGATGAAGAAGGGAAAAAAACCCATAAAAATTAAGTCTGTAGTATAAAGATTATGTAACTGCAAAAAAACCCCTTTAAATAGAGAAGGCATATTGAACCGATTTGAAACCATAAAATTTCATGAAAAGTAGAAAACTGTAAAAATTTTGAGAGAAAAGTTTATATAACCTCTTATTCACAGAAGAGTGTATAAAGTTTTTGTAAATGTGGTTAGTCCAAAAAGTAGAGGGAAGGCGTTTAGGAACTGCAAAAAAACCAGTATTTAATTCAGAGCAAATAAAAATAAATGAACAAAATAGTGACGAAAAGTTAAAAAAGAATCAAATGTAAGTTTATGGATAGAAAGGTCTTTGCACCCCGCAGAAATCTTGAACTAGAGCAAGTGCCATTAAACCGTTTTGAAAGCACTAGAATTCACTGAAAAGTAGATAAACGGGGAAAAAAATTTGAGGAAAGTTTAATAGCTTCTCTGTTCACAGAGGGTGTATAAAGTTGTTTTTTAAATGTGGTTTAAAGTCCCATAAAAGAGCAGAAGGCCAGTTATAGTACACTGCAAGAAACAGAGTAATAAGGGCCAAAATAATATACCTGAATTGTGAAAAAACAAGTGGAAAGAATCAAAATGTTGTTATTTGGGAAAAAAAAAATTGCAACCTGCAGAAATCTTGAAATAGAGCAAGTGCAATTAACCAGTTTTTGAAAGCATGGGAATTCACTGCAAAGTGCGTTCAACTGTACAACAGTTGAGGGGACAGTGTATACAGATCCAAAAGTTCAGAGAAGAGCGCCCAGTTGTTTGTACATGTGGGGAAGACCTAAAGTAGGAGCGGACAATTATAGGGCACTGCAAGGAAACACTAGTAATTCAGACAAATAATGTAAAAAGAACAGAATTGTGATGGAAAAAGGGGGAAAAAAAAACATAAAAAAGGGAAGTCTATAGTCCAAAAAGGATGTTATACAATGTGGAAATCCTTGAATAGAGCAAGTGACAATAAACCCAGTGTTTAAAAACAAAAAGAATTCATGCAAATTTAAATTCAACTGTAAAATAGTTGGGAGACAAGTTTATATAGTTCTCAGTTCACAGGGGTGTATAAGTTGTTTTACATGTGGTGAGTCCCATATGAAAGAGCGGGAAAGCCAATAATAGGACATGCCAAAAAACAGTAGTAATTCAGAGCAATAAAAAAGGTTTATGACTGAATTGTGAGAGAAAAACTGAAAAGACATCAAATTGTAAGTCTATATTTAAGAAAGGATTTTTTTGTTCCTGAGAAATCCTTGAAATAGAGCAAGTGCACATTAAACCACCCTTTTGGGAAAGCAATAGAAATCACTGAAAGTACCCATTCAAGTGGACAACAGTTGAGGGGCAAGTGTATATAGCTTGTCAAGTCAGAGAAGAGTGTACAAGGTGTTTGTACATCTTTGAAAGGCCAAAGTAAGGAGAAAGGGAAAATTATAGGGCACTGAAAGGGGAACAATTTATTCAGGCAAAAAATTTGTGATAGAACAGTTTTGTGATGGAAGAAGTGGAAAAAACATCAAAATGTAGTCTATAGCCCGGAAAGGATGTATACATGTGGAAACCCTTTGGGAATAGAGCAAGTGCACATTAAACGTGTTTGAACCAAAAGAATTCACTGCAAAGTGGGGAATTAAACTTAAAATAGTTGGGAGACATTTTTTTAAAGCTTCTCAAGTTCACAGAGGAGTGTATAAAGTTGTTTTTACATGTGGTGAAGTCCCTATGTAGAGCAGAAGCCAATTATAGGAACTGAAAGGAAAACCCCAGTAGAAATTTCAGGCATAAGAATGAATATATGAATTGTAAAGAGAACAACTGGAAAAGACAAAAAAATTTGTAGTTATAGTAAAGAAAGGATTTTTGGTACACTGCAGAAACCCTTGAAATAGACCCAAGTGCCATTAAACCAGTTTTTTGAAAAAAATAGAATTCACTGCAAAGTAGCATTCAAGTGTACAACGTTGAGAGACAATTTGTATTTTGCTTGTCAAGTTCAGGAAAGGTGTACAAAGGTGTTTTTACATCTTTGTAAGGCCAAAAGTAAGGGCAGGCCAATTATAGGACACTGCAAGACACTAGTAATTAAATGAAAATTTAATATTGAATAGAACGAATGGAGAACAAAAGGGAAAAAAGACAATAAAATATAAGTCTATAGTATGAAAGGTCTTTGTACACTCCCGAAACCCTTTGGGAAATAGAGCAGTGCCAAGAAGCCAGTCTTTGAAACGACTAGAGTCACTGAAAAGTGCATTAAAATTAAACCCAGTTGAGAGACAAGTTTATATAGCTTCTCTAGTTCAAGAGGAGTGTATAATGCTTTTTGGGACATGTGGGGAGTACCATGATTAGAGCAGAAGGCAATTATTGGAAAACTGAAAGGGAAACCCATAGAAATTAAAAGCAAATAATATTGAATAGAAGAGAATTGGGGAAAACACAAGGGGAAAAAGACAAAAAAAATATAGTCTATAGTATAGAATTTTTTTGTACCTGCAGAAACCCTTGAAATAGAGCAAGTGCCCATGAACCCAGTCTTTCAAACGACTAGAGTCAAAAAAGTAGCATTAAATATCAAACAGTTGAGAGAAAGGGTTAATTGGCTTCTCTAGTTCACAGAGGAGTGTATAAAGTTGTTTGTAAATGTGGGGAAGTATTGTTAGAGCAAAAGGCAATTATGGGGACATGAAAGGGAACCACTAGAAATTAAAAGAAAATAATATTAAATTTAAACCAAGGATTGGAGAACAAAAAGTGAAAACAATAAAAATTTTTGCTTTAGTTAGAAGGTCTTTGTACACTGCAAAAAATTTAAAATTTAGGTAGTGCACTTAAAACCAGTCTTTGGAAAGCGATAGAATTCATGAAAGTAGCATTGAACTGTACAACAGTTAAAGAGAAAAGTGTTTAACCTTCTGACATTCAGAGAAAAAGTGTACAAGTCGTTTTACATTGGGGAAGTCCAAAGTCCCAGGAGAAGGCCAATATAGGAAACTGCAAGGCCCAAATAGTAATTCAGATAAAAATAAGTGAATGAACTGATTGTGTAAATGAAGAAGTGGAAAAACCTCAAATCTAAGTCTGTTGTATGAAAGATTAATGTACACTGCAGAAAAAACCTTTAAATAGAAGAAAGTGCAATTGAACCCGACTTTGAAACCCCCCTTGAATTTACTGAAAGTAGCAACTGTAAACGTTGAGGGGACAGTTTATTTAACCTCTCTAGTTCACAAAGGTGTAAAAGTTCTTTGTAAAGTGGTTAAGTCCCATAGTGAGGAGAAGGGCAAATTTTTGGACACTGCAAGAAAAAACCGTAGTAATTCAGAGCAAATAATAATGAATGAACAGAATAGTGATCGACGAAGTTGAAAAGAATCCAAAATGTATTTATGGTATAGAAAGGTCTTTGCACACTGCAGAAATCTTTGAACTAGAGCAAGTGCACATTAAACCATCTTTGAAAGCACTAGAATTCATGAAAGTAGCACTAAACTGGAAAAAGTTGAGGACAAGTTTTATAGCTTCTCTAGTTCACAGAGGAGTTTAAAGTTGTTTGTAAATGTGGTAGCCATAAATAGGCAGAAGGCCAGTTTTAGTACACTGCAAGAAACCATAGTAATTCGGGCCCAAAAATGAAATTTCCGAATTGTGAGAGAACAAGTGGAAAAGAAATCAAAATGTTTTCTACTATGGAAAAAAAATTTTAAACTGCAGAAATCCCTTTAAAAAAGAGCAAGTGCACATTAAACCAGCCTTTGAAAAGCAATGAATTCCTGCAAAGTAGCGTTCAACGTACAAAGTTGAGAGGGGTTTGTGGAAGAAGAATAGGGAACGGGGAGATAGGGTGTTGTGGGTGAAGTGCGGAGATAGGAAGTGGGTGGGGAGAGAGGAAATTGTCGGGGTTTGATGTGAGGGGTCATCAGGAAATAAGCTAAAACTAGCCTAATGAGACTAGAGTCAGCAACCAGAGAGAAAAGAGAAAGCTGGAGATAAAAAGGATAAATTACATCGGGGAGCGACAAAAGAGTCTAAAGGATGGAAAAGATGCAAAAGACAACAAAAAAAAGCAAGACGAATTAGTGGAAGAAATATGTTAAAGGCAGAACAGGGAAGGAGAGGCGGGAAAGCGAAAAGAAGTAGAACATATGAATATTTGAAAACTGTTTTTTAGGGCTGTACGAAAAGAATCTGAAGGAGGGACAAGGAAACGATAATATTGGACAAGAAAGAAGAACCCTGTTTTTTAAGAAAGATAATTTAATGTTATTGTTAATTTTTTTTATGTTAACTGTTTACAAATTCAAAAATAAAATAAAAAGGGAAAAAAGACGTGCGATGCATATCAAAAATCATAAGATCTGTTGTAAAAAAAAGTTAGAAGTAAGAAATAACGAGAAAGAAAGAGAATAACGATCTATTGTTAACACAGTTTAGTAGGAAAAAAGGGAAGGGAAGAGGACAAAAAAGCCCTATTTAAAGTTATAGAGAGCTTCAAAGCAAAGTAAGAGGTTGGCAGCTTTACATTTATTGATTGGAGAACCCTACCAGACTTTTTGAAACCACTTAGATGCATGCTAGCTGAAAAAATGCATGAGGTATGTCTGAAGTCCTAGCCCCCCCCCCCCCCCCGTATTTAGGTTTGTATAAATCAACCCAATAAAGCGTGTTTGAGACCCGCGGGTGTAGGGGGCGGGGGGTGTGAGGCAACCGCCAACAGGATGGGTTGGCTGGAGGAGTATTGGGGAGGAGGGGAGGGCGAGGGGAAGTGGGGTGCTCCCCTTCAGTCCCCAACATAACTTTTAGTATATAGGTGGGGGTGGAAATAATAAAAAAAACAATTATATAATAATATAAAGTATTTAATAAAAAAAAAATAATATTAATAAAAAATTGAACATATAAAAATAAAAAATAAAAATTAATAAAAAAAAAATAAAAAAAAAATGAAAATAAAAAAAAAAAAATAAATACAAAGAAAAAAAAAAAAAAAAAAAATGGGGGAAAAACATTTTTATATAAAAAAAATAAAAAATAAAATAATAAATGTGTTTAATTATTTATATTTTTTTTTTTTTTTTTACTTTTAAAAAAAAAATAATAATTTTTTTTTATAAATATTTTTTAATAAATTTTTTATTTTTTTTTTAGTTGATTTTTTAAAACCAATACTAATGTAATTGGTTTTTTTAATTTTTTTTTTTGTTTTTTTAAAAAAAAAAAAAAAATTTATTATATTAACAGAAAAGAAAAAAAAAGTTTTTTTATAAAAGATATGAAAAAAAACTGAAATAAAAAAATAATAAAATAATAAATTTTGAAGTTTTTTGATAAAAAAAAAAATAATAATGTTTTATAATTATTAAAAAAATATAAAAATAATTTTAAAAAAATAATATAAAATAAATCAAAATTATTAAAAATAAAAAAAATAAATAATATAAAAAGTAAAATAAAACTAGAAAAATATAAAAAAAAAAAAAAAAAATATAAATATATTATAACAATAAATAGGAAAATAAACCTAAAATAAAATTATAACAAAAATTAAATTAAATAATAATTTATCAAACAAAAGAAAAAAATAAAAAAACTAATTGAAATAAAAATTAATTTTTTTTTTGTATAAAATATAATTAATAATTTATAAGTTATTTTGGACCCCTTTTGTTTTTTTTATAAATTAGGGCAATCAATTTTTTATCTTTAGTATTATTTCCCCCCCCCCCCCCCCCCCCCCCCCCCCCCCCCCCCATGGAAAATAATGTTTAATAAAAAATATTAATATATAAATTTTCCAATTTAAAAATAAATATTATTAATAAATAAAAAAATGGAATATAATATTTGTTTTTTTTTATTTTTAAGAAATTGATACTGAAAAAAAATAAAAAAAAAAAAAAAAAAAAATAAAATATAATATATATACAAAAGAAAAAAAAAAAAAAAAAAGTTTGTTAAAAAAAAAATAGGTTATAAAAATAAATTATAAATTTAAAAAAAAAAAAAGTAAACAAAAAAAAAAAACAAAATAACAATAAATTAATTTTGTAACTATATTAAAACATTAAAAGAAAAAAAAAACAGTCTAGATTAAATAAAGAATTTAAAAAAAAAAAAAAAAAACAAAAACAAAAAAAAAAAAGACAAATAATATAAAAAAAATTCCCCCCCTTCCTTAAATAAAAATATAATAAAATATAAAAAAAATTTAAAATTAAAAATATTCTAAATAAAATATAAAAAAAACAAAAGAAAAAAAAAAAAAAAAAAGTATCAAAAAAAAAAAAAAAAAAAATAAAAAAAAAAAAAAAAAAAATAAAAAAAAGCACCCTAAATGAAAAAAAAAAAATTATTCTATATATTTAATCATAGAAAAATAATATATATTAACAAAAATTAAACAACCAAAAAAAAAAAAAAAAAAAAATATAATAATACTCCTAATTAAAAAAATTACAAATAAAAAAACACCAAAACTCAAAAATAAGAAACACATAACAATTAACCAAAACTACACCAAACCACAAAACCTACAAAGTAAAACTACGATATAAAAATATAAAAAATATTTTCATTTGTTTTTGTGTGTTATTATTTTTTTATTTAATTGTTTCTTTTCTGTTTTTTTTTTTTTTTTAGTATATATTATATATTATTTTTTAAAATATTTTTTATTTTATTATTTTTTTTATATTAATTTTATAAATTTAATATAAAATAATATTCCCCTTAATTTAGTTTTGTTTTGTTTTATAATATTTTTTGTTTTTATTAAATAACTTATTTTTTTTTTATTTTGTATTTTTAATTAAAATGCAAGGGAATATATAAATTATTAAAGGTTGATTTGATAGGTTGATAAAGATTAAAATTAATTTTGTTTTTTTATTATTAAATTTTTAATGAAACGAATAAATTGAATTAAAAATAAAGTCAAAGGCCTTTGTTTTTTTTTATTTGAAGATTTTATTAAAAAAAGAAGAAGGCTTTTAATATTAAAAAAAAAAAACAACTTTTTTAAAATTAAAACTAAAAAGGGTAAAAAAATTTGCATTTTTTATATGTGTGGTAGGTATTTACTAAAATAAAATTTTTTTAAGTATTCCCCCCAAAAATTTTATAATAATTTTTAAAAAAAAAATACTTTATTTTAATTGTGGTTTAATTAAAATAAAAATACGAAAAAAAACAATTCAAACATTATGTTTATAAAAATAAAAAGGCTGGGTTTTTGAGGTATAAAAAATAAAAATAATTTTGGGTTTTTTTTGTTCTAGTATTTGAAATATATAATAAAATATATAAAAAATATATAAATATTTATTTAAAAAAAAAAATAAATTGTTATTTTTAGGAAAAAAAATATTAAAGTTTTTAAAAAAAAAATAAAATAAAAAATAAGAATAATAAATAAAAAAATTTTTTTTTTTAAAATATAGTTATTTTAGTTTGGGAAGAGTTTTTAAAAGAAAAAATCAAAAATAATTAAAATTTTAAAAAAAAAAAAAAAAAATAAAAATTCCAAAATAAAATAAAATAAAAAAAAATGGAGAAGAAGTGTGTTATATAGGAAAATGTGTGATGCGAAAAAAAAAAAAAAAAAAAAAAAAATAAAAAAAAAAAAAGAAAAAAAAAAAAAAAAAAAAAAAAAATAAAACAAAAAAAAAAATAAAAAAAAAAAAAAAAAAAAAAACAAAGAAAAAAAAAAAAAAAAAAAAAAAAAAAAAAAAAAAAAAAAAAAAAAAAAAAAAAAAAAAAAAAAAAAAAAAAAAAAAAAAATAAAAAAAAAAAAAAAAAAAAAAAAAAAAAAAAAAAAAAAAAAATTAAAAAAAAAAAAAAAAAAAAAAAAAAAAAAAAAAAAAAAAAAAAAAAAAAAAAAAAAAAAAAAAAAAAAAGAAAAAAAAAAAAAAAAAAAAAAAAAAAAAAAAAAAAAAAAAAAAAAAAAAAAAAAAAAAAAAAAAAAAATAAAAAAAAAAAAAAAAAAAAAAAAAAAAAAAAAAAAAAAAAAAAAAAAAAAAAAAAAAAAAAAAAAAAAAAAAAAAAAAAAAAAAAAAAAAAAAAAAAAAAAAAAAAAAAAAAAAAAAAAAAAAAAAAAAAAAAAAAAAAAAAAAATAAAAAAAAAAAAAAAAAAAAAAAAAAAAAAAAAAAAAAAAAAAAAAAAAAAAAAAAAAAAAAAAAAAAAAAAAAAAAAAAAAAAAAAAAAAATAAAAAAAAAAAAAAAAAAAAAAAAAAAAAAAATAAAAAAAAAAAAAAAAAAAAAAAAAAAAAAAAAAAAAAAAAAAAAAAAAAAAAAAAAAAAAAAAAAAAAAAAAAAAAAAAAAAAAAAAAAAAAAAAAAAAAAAAAAAAAAAAAAAAAAAAAAAAAAAAAAAAAAAAAAAAAAAAAAAAAAAAAAAAAAAAAAAAAAAAAAAAAAAAAAAAAAAAAAAAAAAAAAAAAAAAAAAAAAAAAAAAAAAAAAAAAAAAAAAAAAAAAAAAAAAAAAAAAAAAAAAAAAAAAAAAAAAAAAAAAAAAAAAAAAAAAAAAAAAAAAAAAAAAAAAAAAAAAAAAAAAAAAAAAAAAAAAAAAAAAAAAAAAAAAAAAAAAAAAAAAAAAAAAAAAAAAAAAAAAAAAAAAAAAAAAAAAAAAAAAAAAAAAAAAAAAAAAAAAAAAAAAAAAAAAAAAAAAAAAAAAAAAAAAAAAAAAAAAAAAAAAAAAAAAAAAAAAAAAAAAAAAAAAAAAAAAAAAAAAAAAAAAAAAAAAAAAAAAAAAAAAAAAAAAAAAAAAAAAAAAAAAAAAAAAAAAAAAAAAAAAAAAAAAAAAAAAAAAAAAAAAAAAAAAAAAAAAAAAAAAAAAAAAAAAAAAAAAAAAAAAAAAAAAAAAAAAAAAAAAAAAAAAAAAAAAAAAAAAAAAAAAAAAAAAAAAAAAAAAAAAAAAAAAAAAAAAAAAAAAAAAAAAAAAAAAAAAAAAAAAAAAAAAAAAAAAAAAAAAAAAAAAAAAAAAAAAAAAAAAAAAAAAAAAAAAAAAAAAAAAAAAAAAAAAAAAAAAAAAAAAAAAAAAAAAAAAAAAAAAAAAAAAAAAAAAAAAAAAAAAAAAAAAAAAAAAAAAAAAAAAAAAAAAAAAAAAAAAAAAAAAAAAAAAAAAAAAAAAAAAAAAAAAAAAAAAAAAAAAAAAAAAAAAAAAAAAAAAAAAAAAAAAAAAAAAAAAAAAAAAAAAAAAAAAAAAAAAAAAAAAAAAAAAAAAAAAAAAAAAAAAAAAAAAAAAAAAAAAAAAAAAAAAAAAAAAAAAAAAAAAAAAAAAAAAAAAAAAAAAAAAAAAAAAAAAAAAAAAAAAAAAAAAAAAAAAAAAAAAAAAAAAAAAAAAAAAAAAAAAAAAAAAAAAAAAAAAAAAAAAAAAAAAAAAAAAAAAAAAAAAAAAAAAAAAAAAAAAAAAAAAAAAAAAAAAAAAAAAAAAAAAAAAAAAAAAAAAAAAAAAAAAAAAAAAAAAAAAAAAAAAAAAAAAAAAAAAAAAAAAAAAAAAAAAAAAAAAAAAAAAAAAAAAAAAAAAAAAAAAAAAAAAAAAAAAAAAAAAAAAAAAAAAAAAAAAAAAAAAAAAAAAAAAAAAAAAAAAAAAAAAAAAAAAAAAAAAAAAAAAAAAAAAAAAAAAAAAAAAAAAAAAAAAAAAAAAAAAAAAAAAAAAAAAAAAAAAAAAAAAAAAAAAAAAAAAAAAAAAAAAAAAAAAAAAAAAAAAAAAAAAAAAAAAAAAAAAAAAAAAAAAAAAAAAAAAAAAAAAAAAAAAAAAAAAAAAAAAAAAAAAAAAAAAAAAAAAAAAAAAAAAAAAAAAAAAAAAAAAAAAAAAAAAAAAAAAAAAAAAAAAAAAAAAAAAAAAAAAAAAAAAAAAAAAAAAAAAAAAAAAAAAAAAAAAAAAAAAAAAAAAAAAAAAAAAAAAAAAAAAAAAAAAAAAAAAAAAAAAAAAAAAAAAAAAAAAAAAAAAAAAAAAAAAAAAAAAAAAAAAAAAAAAAAAAAAAAAAAAAAAAAAAAAAAAAAAAAAAAAAAAAAAAAAAAAAAAAAAAAAAAAAAAAAAAAAAAAAAAAAAAAAAAAAAAAAAAAAAAAAAAAAAAAAAAAAAAAAAAAAAAAAAAAAAAAAAAAAAAAAAAAAAAAAAAAAAAAAAAAAAAAAAAAAAAAAAAAAAAAAAAAAAAAAAAAAAAAAAAAAAAAAAAAAAAAAAAAAAAAAAAAAAAAAAAAAAAAAAAAAAAAAAAAAAAAAAAAAAAAAAAAAAAAAAAAAAAAAAAAAAAAAAAAAAAAAAAAAAAAAAAAAAAAAAAAAAAAAAAAAAAAAAAAAAAAAAAAAAAAAAAAAAAAAAAAAAAAAAAAAAAAAAAAAAAAAAAAAAAAAAAAAAAAAAAAAAAAAAAAAAAAAAAAAAAAAAAAAAAAAAAAAAAAAAAAAAAAAAAAAAAAAAAAAAAAAAAAAAAAAAAAAAAAAAAAAAAAAAAAAAAAAAAAAAAAAAAAAAAAAAAAAAAAAAAAAAAAAAAAAAAAAAAAAAAAAAAAAAAAAAAAAAAAAAAAAAAAAAAAAAAAAAAAAAAAAAAAAAAAAAAAAAAAAAAAAAAAAAAAAAAAAAAAAAAAAAAAAAAAAAAAAAAAAAAAAAAAAAAAAAAAAAAAAAAAAAAAAAAAAAAAAAAAAAAAAAAAAAAAAAAAAAAAAAAAAAAAAAAAAAAAAAAAAAAAAAAAAAAAAAAAAAAAAAAAAAAAAAAAAAAAAAAAAAAAAAAAAAAAAAAAAAAAAAAAAAAAAAAAAAAAAAAAAAAAAAAAAAAAAAAAAAAAAAAAAAAAAAAAAAAAAAAAAAAAAAAAAAAAAAAAAAAAAAAAAAAAAAAAAAAAAAAAAAAAAAAAAAAAAAAAAAAAAAAAAAAAAAAAAAAAAAAAAAAAAAAAAAAAAAAAAAAAAAAAAAAAAAAAAAAAAAAAAAAAAAAAAAAAAAAAAAAAAAAAAAAAAAAAAAAAAAAAAAAAAAAAAAAAAAAAAAAAAAAAAAAAAAAAAAAAAAAAAAAAAAAAAAAAAAAAAAAAAAAAAAAAAAAAAAAAAAAAAAAAAAAAAAAAAAAAAAAAAAAAAAAAAAAAAAAAAAAAAAAAAAAAAAAAAAAAAAAAAAAAAAAAAAAAAAAAAAAAAAAAAAAAAAAAAAAAAAAAAAAAAAAAAAAAAAAAAAAAAAAAAAAAAAAAAAAAAAAAAAAAAAAAAAAAAAAAAAAAAAAAAAAAAAAAAAAAAAAAAAAAAAAAAAAAAAAAAAAAAAAAAAAAAAAAAAAAAAAAAAAAAAAAAAAAAAAAAAAAAAAAAAAAAAAAAAAAAAAAAAAAAAAAAAAAAAAAAAAAAAAAAAAAAAAAAAAAAAAAAAAAAAAAAAAAAAAAAAAAAAAAAAAAAAAAAAAAAAAAAAAAAAAAAAAAAAAAAAAAAAAAAAAAAAAAAAAAAAAAAAAAAAAAAAAAAAAAAAAAAAAAAAAAAAAAAAAAAAAAAAAAAAAAAAAAAAAAAAAAAAAAAAAAAAAAAAAAAAAAAAAAAAAAAAAAAAAAAAAAAAAAAAAAAAAAAAAAAAAAAAAAAAAAAAAAAAAAAAAAAAAAAAAAAAAAAAAAAAAAAAAAAAAAAAAAAAAAAAAAAAAAAAAAAAAAAAAAAAAAAAAAAAAAAAAAAAAAAAAAAAAAAAAAAAAAAAAAAAAAAAAAAAAAAAAAAAAAAAAAAAAAAAAAAAAAAAAAAAAAAAAAAAAAAAAAAAAAAAAAAAAAAAAAAAAAAAAAAAAAAAAAAAAAAAAAAAAAAAAAAAAAAAAAAAAAAAAAAAAAAAAAAAAAAAAAAAAAAAAAAAAAAAAAAAAAAAAAAAAAAAAAAAAAAAAAAAAAAAAAAAAAAAAAAAAAAAAAAAAAAAAAAAAAAAAAAAAAAAAAAAAAAAAAAAAAAAAAAAAAAAAAAAAAAAAAAAAAAAAAAAAAAAAAAAAAAAAAAAAAAAAAAAAAAAAAAAAAAAAAAAAAAAAAAAAAAAAAAAAAAAAAAAAAAAAAAAAAAAAAAAAAAAAAAAAAAAAAAAAAAAAAAAAAAAAAAAAAAAAAAAAAAAAAAAAAAAAAAAAAAAAAAAAAAAAAAAAAAAAAAAAAAAAAAAAAAAAAAAAAAAAAAAAAAAAAAAAAAAAAAAAAAAAAAAAAAAAAAAAAAAAAAAAAAAAAAAAAAAAAAAAAAAAAGAAAAAAAAAAAAAAAAAAAAAAAAAAAAAAAAAAAAAAAAAAAAAAAAAAAAAAAAAAAAAAAAAAAAAAAAAAAAAAAAAAAAAAAAAAAAAAAAAAAAAAAAAAAAAAAAAAAAAAAAAAAAAAAAAAAAAAAAAAAAAAAAAAAAAAAAAAAAAAAAAAAAAAAAAAAAAAAAAAAAAAAAAAAAGAAAGTAGAGGAAAAGAAAGAAAAAGATGGGAAAAAAAATGAAAAAAAAAGGAAGAAAAAAAGAACAAAAGAAATAAAAGGGATATAAAAGTAGAATAAGACAGAATAAAAGAGACAAAAGAAAAGAAAGGAGAAAATATTGAGAAAGAAAGAAGAAGAGAAAAAAAAAGGCATGAAAAGGGGTAAGGAAGAAAGACAAGAGCAAAAAAAAGAAAAAAACCAAGGAACAAACGACAAAGAGAGAGACGAAAAAAAGATAGCAAACAAGAGTACAAAAAAAAAAAATCCACAAAAGAGGAGTAAGGGAAACCACAAACCAAAAGGGAATCAAGACAAGGAAAAAAAAGAAGGGAAAAAAAGAGATATAAAAACGTACCGAAAAGAAAAAGATAGAAAAGAAAAAATAACGAAAAAAAAGAACAACAAGACACAAGACGAAAAAAAAAAGACAAACAAAAAGAACTGGAAAAAAACGAATAACGATAGATAATAGAACACAAAAAAACAAAGGGAACAGAGAGAAAAAAAGTAAGAACAGACAAAAGCCAAGACACAGCCCCGCCCGCAAAAAATAGAAATATAAAAGTTACGTGCACCAGGACAGAACAACAACAAACAGAAACAAAGAAGAAATTTGGAAGATAAACAAAACAGCCAGGAAACGAAAAGCAACACAATCAGAGCATTCAAAGAGAAAGACACGAAGAGTATAGCAACAGTGAACTGTTTACAACAGTTTGGAGGAAGGGGAAAATAGAAGCTCAAAATTATACCCTTTGCCCTTTCAGAGACGAAGACAAAGAAAGAGGGAGAAGAGGAGCTGTTGTTTTTATTTTTTGAAATCCAAACACTGGCAACAAACAGTTTCGAAAGAAACCACAAAGTGGACAACGAGTAAACAACCAACGGCACAGAAAAGGAAGAAGAATCACGATAGAGCAGGCAATTAAATTACAAGACAACCACACCAATTCAATCCAAGTAAAAACAAAAAAGAAGCGGAAACGAGGACATTAAACAACCAAACACCAGCAAGGAAAAAAACGCCAAAGAAAAAAGAACCGAAAACAAAAGGACAAAGACGATAAAAGAAGTTGAAAGAAAATTTGTGCTCTGGCAATGAAAAAGAAAAAAAAAAAACAAACAGAACAAAAAACGAACAGATCCGGAAAAAGACAAGTAGTACAAGGCAACAGGAGCACGGAAAGACGAAGAAACAACGCAAACGAAAAAAACAAGGAACGAAACGAGGAAAAAAAAAAATAAAAAAAAGCAAGAAGTAAGACTAGACAGGGAAAGTAAATAAATAAAAAGAAAAAAACGGAAAAAACAACGCAGAAAAGCTTTTGAGAAAAGAAACGGACAACAAACAAAAAACAGATGAAGGAAGCGCCCCCCTTCAAAAAAGGAAGAAAAAAAAAAACAAAAAACAAGGAAATGAAACAAAAAAAGAAGGAAGAAAAAGAAACACAAAAGCAGAAAAGTAAAATAACTTGCACAAAGTTAAAATTGAACGCAAAAAAAAAAGGATTGTTTTGGCAACCATAGAGAGACAGACTGAAAAGAAACTGAGAAAACAAAACAGCAAAGATTGAAAAAGACAGTTGAAGCAACACGAGACAAAGGGAGACAATCCGAAAAAAGTTGAAGCCCCTCTCAACAAATTAGAACCAGAAAAAGAAACACAGAGTTATAAGAAAAGGTAGGAAACTAATCATTTTGAAAGAACACCAACCAAACAGTAGAAAAGGAAAAAAAAGAGCAAGCAGGGATAGAAGACAAGAGACAAAAAAACGTAAGAAAAAATAAGAAGTAAAAAATAGGACACTGCAAGGAAAGAGAACACAGTAGTTAACACACAGCAAAAGCATAAAAAAACAGAGACACAATAGAGCAGAAAAACGAAAAAAGTTAGAGGCCAGCACTAAAATGACAAAACGAAGGAAACGAGGGCCAAGACAAATTGAAGCAGAAAACCACACACAGGTAAAAAACAAACAATGAGAACCAAACAAATCCTTTGAACTACCCCGCAATGAAAGTGAAATAAAACAAGGGTAGGACAAAAAAAAAGTTAGAAGAACAAACACAGAAAAGTAGCAGATAACTGAAAAAGAAATAAAAAAACAAAACGAAAAAAGGAGAAAGAATAACCAAGGGAAAGAAGGGAGATCGCAAGTAGTTCAAAGAAGGCCACGAGCAGTGTATAGTAAACCCCACAGACAGAAACAAAAAAAAGCACCACAAAAATTAGAGAGAAGACGAGGCAGTTATGGCACCCGGCAGCACAAAGGAATGAGAGATTCAGAAACTATAAGAAAGGATACACAACAAAACTAATGAAGTCGAAAAAATCAAGACAGAACAGGAAAACCATAAAAAAGCAGAAAAAGCACAGAGAAGAAAAACAGAGCGTAACGAAACAGAAAACAAACAAAAAACACAACGAAAAGAAACAAACAAAAACAGGCCTTTGACAAAAAAAAAGACATCAAAAGGAAAGTAGTAATAACAAGCACAAAAGGAGAAAATGAGCAGAACAAGGATAAACTAAATTCTCAAAAAAGTGAAGAGAAAAAAATAGAGTGTCAAAGAAGAAAAAAGTTTTGTACATTTGGGGAAAGAAACACCTAAAACTAACAGCAGCGAGCATAACCAAACATAGGGCAAAGACAGGAAGCACACTAAAAAAACAGACACAAATAAATAAACAACCATGACGCAGAATTGTGATGGAATAGAAGTGGAAGAAAGCACCAAAAAACACAAAAAGACATCAAAATGAGAAACTATTTCCAGAAGAATGTATAATAGCCTGCACAATAACGGAGAAAGAAAGCAAAAGAAAGTGCACGGGACAGACCAGAAACTGAAACCAAGCATAACAATTCACAGCAGACAAGAATTTCACACTCAGGAAAAGCAGTGAGAAGGACACGTTTATTAGCAAAAGAAAGTTCGAAGAGAAGAGAAACAAAAACTTCAAAAAAAGAACAAAGAGAAAGTAACATGATTAGAACAGAAAATATAAAAAAAAAATTATAAATACAGGAAACCAAATAGTAACATCAAAGCAAATAATAACAAAAAGAAACTGAATAGTATCAGAACAAAAGCAAAAAAGATCAAAATAAAAATAAAAAGTATTATTAAAAAAAGGTCTAAACAGGAAAAAAGAAATTCTTGAAATAGAGGTAAGTTGAACATGAAAACCAAGAGAAAAAACCGATAAGAATCAGCAAAAGTAAAAAAAAAAAAGTAAACAGTTGATATAAAAGTTGTAAAGAAACAAACACAACAATAGAGAAGAAGAAAAATGTGACAAAATAAATAAAGTAAATGAACGAAAAAAACCAAAAAAAGTAAGAGATGTGTGTGTGTAAGGAAAAAATGGACAGTAATACACATTAAAAAAAACAATAGACAAAGCTTCTAGACAGAGAGAAAAAGAAAAAAGAAAACAATAAAAACAAAACCACTTAAGTACAGAGCAAGAGCAAAGAGAAAGAGCAAATAAAAATTTGTGAAAAAAAGGAGCCTACGTGGTGTTGTGAGAAGATAGCAGAAAGGCAGAACAAGATTGGGTTTTTATAAACTAAATACAAGTTAAAAAAAAGACTAAAACGACATAATACAGAGAAAGAAAGAACTAAAAACGAAAAAAAAGCAACGCACACAAAAAATAAAAAGAAATTATCAAACAAAAAAAAAATGAAAAAAGATGTGGTGAAAAAAAAAATCAAAAAAAAAAAAAAAAATGAAAAAAAATAAAGAAAAAAATTAAAAAAACAATACCAGAAAAAGAAATAAAAAAAAATAAAATTGCAAGAGAAAAAAAAAGAGTAAGACATCAAATCGTTAGGTCTATGTCTTGAAGAAGGGGTGTTGTTCCTGCAGAAATCCTTGAAATGATCAGTGCACATTAACCAGCCTTTGAAAGTAATAGAATTCACTGAAAGTAGAATTAAGTGTAAACAGTGAGAGAAAAGTGTATATAACCTGCTGACATTCAGAGAGAGAGTGTAAAAGTCGTTTGTACTGTGGGGAAGTCCCAAAGTACAGGAGAAGGCCCAATTATAGGAAACTGCAATAGGAACCCATAGTAATTCAGATCAAAAAATGTGAATAGAACTAAATTGTGATGGAAAAAGTGGAAAACCCATCAAAACTAAGTCTGTAGTATAAAAAGATCTATGTACACTGCAGAAAAACCTTTATTAGAGCAAAGTGCTTTTAAAACCAGACTTTGAACCACTAGAATCAGGGAAAAGTAGCAACTGTAAAAGATTTGAGAGACAAGATTATATATAGCTCTTAGTTCACAGAAGAGTGTTTAAGGTCTTTGTAAAAGTGGTTAAGTCCCATAAGTAGAGGAGAGGCCGTTATAGGCACTGCAGAAACCAGTAGTAATTCAGAGCAAATAATAATAATTGAACAGATAGTAAACCCGCGAAGTTGAAAGACATCAAAATGTAAGTCTATGGTTTTGGAAAGGTCTTTGCACATGAGAAATCCTTAAAACTAGAGCAAGTGCAAATTAAACCAGTCTTGAAAGCACTAGAATTCACTGAAAGTGCCTAACTGGAAAAATTTTGGGACGTTATATAGCTTTTTCTGTTCACAGGGAGTGTATAAAGTTGTTGAAAATTTGTGGTTTAAGCCCCTTAAATAGAGCAAGGCAGTTATAGTACCTGCAAGAAACCGTAGTAATTCAGGGCCAAAAATGATATACCTAAATTTGTGAGAGACAAGTGAAAAAGAAACCCAAAAAGTATGCCTACAGTAAGAAAAAAAATTGTAACTGAGAAATCCTTGAATAGAGCAAGTGCACATTAAACCAGCCTTTAAAAGCAATGAACACTGCAAGTAGCATTCAACTTTTCCAACAGTTGAGAGAAAAGGTTACAGATTCTCAAGTTCAGGAAGAGGTACAAAGGTGTTTGTAATCTTTGAAAGGCCCAAAAGTACAGGGCAGGCCAATTTTTGGGGACACGGAAAGAACAGTAGTAATTCAGTGAAAAATAATTTTGAATAGAACAAAAATTGTGGGAACACAAGTGGAAAAGACAATAAAATATGGGGGGTTCTATAGTATAGAAAGGTCTTTGTACACTGCAGAATACTTGAAATAGAGCAAGTCCCCATAAACCCAGTCTTGAACGATAAAAGTCACTGAAAGTGGGCATTAACTATCAAACAGTTGAGGGGACAAGTTTTTAAAAGGGGTCTAAGTTCACAGAGGAGGTATAAAGTGTTTGTACATGTGGGGAGTACCTGATTAGGGCTAAAGGGCCCAAAATTAAATTGGACACTGCAGGAACCACTAGTAATTCAAAAAAAATAATATTGAATAAAAGAAAATTGTGAGAACCACAAGGGGAAAAAGACAATAAAATATAGTTATTTATAGAAGGTCTTTGTACCTGCAAAAATTCTTGAAATAGGAAGTGCCTAACCCAGTCTTTGAAAGATTAGATTAACTAAAGTTGCATTAAATTTGTACAACAGTTAAAGATAAAAGTGTATTTAGCTTCTCACGTTCAGAGAAGAGTGGACAAAGTGTTGTACTTGTGGGGAAGTCAAAAGTACAGGAGAATGCATATAGGCACGCAGGAAACCCACTAGAAATTTCCCAGGCTAATAGTAGTAAAATAGTTACATCAAAATTTTTAATCTTTAGAATATTAATTATAAGGCTAAAATATGACCCATGAACAAACAAATGGTTTCAAAAGAAGTAGGGGAAAAATCATTTGGGAAAATCTTTTTGGATCCCAGTCAAATGTATAAATTTTTTTTCCTTTTTTAAACTTTTTTTTCGAGAATATTTTTGTATATTTCAGAAAAACAACTCCCAGACCATGTGGATTCCAGCAAGAGGAGGAATCAACAGGACAAATCCAGCCTGAAACAGAAGAGAAACAGTCGAGATGAAGACGTAGGGGGCCTTCCCATACTACCAGTTAGCAGCTGTGCTTCTCCCAGGTTGCCCGGGCCCAAACCAGGGGAGAGCGGACCTGCTTACCACCTTTTGTCCACCATCCAGAATGTAATGTCAGTGCTGAATTAAGATAAGAATGTTGGACAATGTTTTTTGGTTTCCCAAAACAATGTTGGCCCAAAAGGCAACTCAGTGCAGATGTTCATTTCCCTGTCACTAAACATTATTTCTTGTCTCATTTTCGGTTCTTATACGTGTATTTTAATAGCATATGATCTCACTCTTCTAGGGTAAATAAGAAAAACTTTGATGATGAACAAAAACAGGCCCAGAAAAAAAGGAGGCTGGACCCAAACTGTCGGACCTCAGAGGGAGGGTAGGAAGGGTGGGGAAAATGGGAGAGATCAACCAAAGGACTTGTGAAAAAGCTATGAGCCTAACAGCGGGAAAAGGACAAAGGGGGGTGGGGAGGGTTTGGGAAGGGGGGGGGATGGGAATGGGTATGAGGAAAATATGTGATACCTTAATCAATAAAGAAAAAAAAAAAAATTAAAGCTTTAAATTCTAGTGAAAAACAAAGAAAAAAAATAGTGAGAGACTGAATTATGAAGAACAAGTGGAAAGACATCAAAATGAAAGTCTATAGTCTAGAAAGGTGTTGTACCTGTAGAAACCCTTGAAATAGAGCAAGTTCAATTTAATCCAATCGTTGAAAGCAATGGAATTCACTGCAAACTGCATTAACTGTAAACAATTGAGAGACAAGCTTCTCAAGTTCAGAGAAGAGTGGACAAAGTTGTTTGTAATGTGAAAAGGTCCATGTTTGGCAAAAGGGCCCAAAATTTTATGGGACACTAAAGGGAAAAACACTAGTAAATCAGAGCAAATAATGTAACAGAACAAAATTGTGATAGAACAAGTGAATAGACATTAAAATTAAGTCTTTAGTTAGTAAGGTATTGTCGTCCTGCAGAAATCCATAAAATAGAGCAAGTGCACATGAGGAAAGTCTTTGAACCCTTTGAATTCACGGAAAGTAGCGTTAACTGTAAAACAGTTGAGAACAAGTGTTTTATTGCTCTCTAGTTACTGAGGAAATGTTTTAAAGTTGTTTGTACATGTGGTAAAGTTCCAAAAAATACAGCAGAACGCCATTATAGGACACTGCAAGGAACCACTAGTAATTCAGAGCAATAATAATGGGAAAATAACATTATTGTGAAAGAACAAGTTTGGGAAAAGACATCAGAATGTAAATCTGAAGTATAGAAGATCTTGTACACTGTAGAAAAAACCCCTTTTAAAAAAAGCAAAAATGCAATTTAACCAGCCTTTGAAACCACTAGAATTCCCTGAAAGGTAGAAATTTGACTGTAAAAATTTGAGGGGGACAAGTTTATATAGCTTTTTAGTTCACAAAGAGTGTATAAAGTTATTTGTAAATGGGTTAAGTCCCATAAGTTAGAGGAGAAGCCATAGGTATAGGAATTGCAATAAACGTAGTAATTCAGAGCCAATAACAATGAATATAACTGGGAAATGTGAGAGAACAAGTGAAAAGACATCAAAATGTAAATCTATGTGTGGATGGATGTTGTTCCCTGCGAAATATTTGAAATAGGGCAAGTGCACATTATACCATCTTTGAAAGCAATAGAATTCACGGCAAAGTAGCAAATTTAAACTTTTAAACAGTTGAGAAAAAGTGTATATAGCTTGTCAAGTTCAGAGAAGAGGACAAAGTTGTTTGTACATGTGGTTGAAGTCCCATAATTATAGCAGAAGGAAATTATGGGAACCCCCCCCCCTTCCCCAAAAAAAACCCATTTTAATTCGGGGCCCAAAAAATTTTGAATAAAACCAGAATTTTGAGAGAAAAGGGGAAAAAAGGGACATCAAAGGAAAAGCCTAATTTAAGGGGAAAAAAAATTTGCCCCCTGAAAAAAATTTCCTTGAAATGGAGCAAGTGCACTTTAAACCAGCCTTTGAAAGCAATAAAATTCACAAAAAGTGAAATTAAACTGTACAACAGTAGAAACCAAATGTATAAGCTTCTCCGTTCAGAAAGATTGACAAATTTGTTTTTTAAAGGGGGGGGAAAGGCCAAAAATTTTACAGAAAAGGCCAATTATGGGAAAACCTAAAAGGAACCACTATTTAATTTCAGAGAAAATAAAGGAATAAACAGAATTGTGAGGGGAAGAAGTGGAAAAGACATCACAATGTAAGTCTATAGTCCAAAAGGATGTAATACCTGCGGAACTCCTTGTAATAGAGCAAGTGCTCATTAAAACCATGTTTGAAACCAAAAGAATTCACTGCAAAGTAGTATTCAACTGTAACTTAGTGTGGAGCCAAGTTTATATAGCTTCTCAAGTTACACAAGGAGTGTTATAAAGTTGTTTTTTAGGTGTGGGAAGTCCCTTAGGTAGAGCAAAAGCCAATTAGTAGGACACTGCAAAGAAAACCATAGTAATTCAAGCCAAATAACAATGATTTTACAATTGGGAAAAAAACTGAATTGTGAGAGAACAACGGCAAAGACATCATAATGTATTCTATAGTCTAAAAAGGTGTTTTTTCCCTGCAGAAATCCTTGAAATAGACAAGTCACATTAAACCACCTTTGAAAGCAATAGAATTCACCTGAAAGTAGCAATTCAAGTGGTACAACAGCTTAGAGAAAATGTATATACCTCCTGACATTCAGAGAAGTGTACCCCGACGTTTTACTTGTGGGGAAAGTCCCCAAAAGTACAGGAAAAAGGCCAATTATAGGAAATGCAAGGAACCACTAGTAATTCAGTCAAATAATAATGAATAGAACTAATTGTTGATGGAAGAATTGAAAACCATCCAAAATCTAAGTCTGTAGTATAGAAAGATCGATGTACACTGCAGAAAACCCTTAAAATAGAGCAAAGTGCATATTGAAACCAGTCTTTGAAACCACTAGAATCACTGAAAAGTAGCATTAAACTATCAAACAGTTGAGAGACAAGTGTTATAATAGCTTCTCTAATCACAGAGGAGTGTATAAAGCTTTTGTACATGTGGGAATTACCATGATTAGAGCAGAAGGCCCATTACGGACACTGAAAAGGAACCCCTAGTAATTCAAAGCAAATAATATTATTAAAATAGAACAAATTGTCGAACACAAGTGGAAAAGACAATAACATATTTAGTCTATAGTATAGAAAGTCCTTTGTACTCAGCAGAAATCTTGAATAGAGCCAGTGCACATAACACCATCCCCTTTTGAAAGCGATAGAATTCACTAAAAAGTAGCATTGCACTGTACAACAGTTAGAGAAAAAGTGGTAATACCTTCTGACATTCAAGAAGAGTGTACAAAGTCGTTTGGTACATGTGGGGAATCCCAAAAGTACAGGAGAAGCCAATTATATGGAAACTGCAAGGAACCACTATAATACAGATCAAATAATAGTGAATAGAACTGAATATGTGTGACGAAGTGGAAAAGCCATAAAAATCTAAGTCCTGTAGTATAGAAAGATCTATGTACACTGCAGAAAACCCTTTAATAGAGCAAAGTAGCATATGGAACAGACTTAGACACCACTAGAACTCACTGAAAAGACAAACAGTAAAAGAGTTGAGAGACCAGAGTATATAAAGCCTCCTCTAGTCACAGAAGAGTGTATACAAGCCTTTTGTAAATGTTGTTAAGTCCCATAAGTAGAGGAGAAGGCCAGTGTTATAGGACGACTGCAAGAAACCAGTAGTAAATCCAAGAGAGCAAATAAACAAATAGAACAGAATAGTGATCGACCGAAGTATGAAAAAGACATCAAAATGTAATCTATGGTATAGAAAAGGTCCTTTGCACACTGCAGAAATCCTGACTAGAGCCAAGTGCAACATTAAACCATCCTTTGAAAGCACGAGAATTCACTGAAAAGTAGCACTAAACTGGAAAAAAGGTTGAGGACAATTTAATAGCTTCTCTAGTTCACAGAGAGTGTATAAAGTTTTTGTAAATGTGGTTAAGTCCATAAATAGAGCAAAGGCCGGTATAGTACACTGCCAAGAAACCAGTGAGATCTTTTCAGGGCCACTAATGAATAAACCTTGAAATTGTGGAGAACAAGAGGAAAAGAAATCAAAAAGTATGCCTACAGTACTAGAAAAAAAATTTAACCTGCAGACATCCTTGAAATAGAGCAAGTTTTTTGGGGGCACATTATACCCGCCTTTGAAAGCAATAGAATTCACTGTCAAAGTAGCAATTCAAACTGTAAAACAGTTGAGAGACAAGTGTATACAATTCTCAAGTTCAGACGAAAGTGTACAAAGGTGTTTGACAACTTTGTAAGGCCAAAAGTACAGGAGCAGGCCATTATAGGACACTGCAAGAACCAGTAGTAATTCAGTGCAAATAAAATGAATAGAACAGAATTGTGAGAACACAGTGGAAAAGAAATAAAATAATAAGTCTATGTAAGAAAAGGTCTTTGTACACTGCAGAAATCCTTGAAATAGAGCACGTGTGCCCCATGAACCAGTCTTTGAAACGACTAGAAGTCACTTGAAAAGTAAAGGCATGTTTAAACTATCACACATTTGAGAGACAAGTTTATATAGCTTCTCTATTTCAATCAGAGAATGTATAAAGCTGTTTTTTACATGTTGGGGAAAAGTACCATGATGAGAGCAAGAAGGCCAAATATTGGACACGCAAGGAACCACATATAATATCAAGCAAATAATATATGAAATGAAGAGAATTGGTGAGAACACAAGTTGAAAAGACATAAAATATACGTCTATAGTAAGAAAGGTCCTTCGTACACTGCAAAATTCTTGAAATAGAGCAAGTGCACATAAACGCCCCATCTTTGAAAGCAATAGAAGTCACTAAAAGTTAGCATTCAACTGAGTACAACATTGAAGTAAAAGTGTATATAGCTTCTCACGTTCAGAGAAGAGTGACAAATCGTTGTACATGTGGGGAAGTCCCAAAAGTACAGGAGAATGCCAATTATCGGAACACTGCAGGAACCACAAGTAATTCAGAGCTAATAGTAGTGAATAGTTACATCTAAGAAAATTAAGCTTTAGAATATTAATTATAAGGCGAAAATCATGACACCCATAACTAACAACACATGGGTTTCAAAAGAAGCTAGGGACAAATCATTTGGGAAAAAAATCAAATAGGACCCATCAAAATATAGATATATCCTTTATTAACTTTTGTTCGAGATAGGTTTGTATATTTTCAGAAAACAACTCCCAGACCTCATGTGACCAGCAAGAGAGAGGAATCAACAGGACTACCTCCAGAAAGACAGAAGAAAACAGTCAAGATTGGAAGACGCTGATGGGGCCTACCCATACTAACCATGTATAAGCAGCTGGTGCATTCCTGCAGTTGCCCAGGACCAAACCAAGAGAGTCCGGACCTGCATTCCACCAATTGTCCATCCATCCAAACTGTAATGCAGTGCGACATGTACAGATAGAACTGTTGGACCATGAAATTGGGTCTCAAAACAACTGTTGCCCAGAGGCAACTCATGCAGACTGATTCATTTGCCTGTCACCATAAAACATTAATTTCTTGTCTCATTTTCGTTCTTATACTGATTCTCCTAATAGCAGATGATCTCACGCATCTAGGGTAAATAATGAACAACATAGACCTGAAGACAAGAAAGCCCAGAAAGTAGGAGGCATGGAATCACACTGTCGACCCTCAGAGGGAGGTAGGGAATGTGGGGTAAATGGGAGAGATCAACCAAAGGAACTTGTGTGCAAGCATATGAGCCTAACCAGCGGGTAAGACAACCGGGGGGTGGGCATGAAGTGGGAAGGTGGGGGAATGGAAAGGTGTATGAGGACAGAATAGGTGATACCTTAATCAATAAAGAAATTTAAAAAACATAAAGCATTAATGTCTAGTGAAAAACAAAGAAAAATAAATAGTGAAGAGATCAGAATATGAAGAACAAGTGGAAAAGACATCAAAAAATGAAAAGTCTATAGCCTAGAAAGGATGTTTACACTGTAAAATCCTTGAAAAGAGCCACGTTTCACATTTAATCCAATCGTTGAAAGCAATTGGAATTCACTGCCACCTAGCATTAAACTGTACAACAATTGAGAGACAGCTTCTCAAGATCAGAGAAGAGTGGACAATTTGTTGGTATAGTGAAAAGGTCCCATAGTAGACAGAAGGCCATTAATGGGACACTGCAAGGAACAACTATAATCCGAGCAAATAATAGTAAACAGAACAAAATTGTGAAAGAACAAGTGGAATAACATTAAAAATGTAAGTCTATAGTCAAGAAAGAGTATGTCACACTGCAGAAATCCAGAAAATTAAGAGCAATGCACATGAGGACAGTCTTAATCCACTAAAATCACGGAAAAGTAGCGGTATCTGTAAAACAGTTTGAGAAAACAGTGTATATACTCTCTATTTTCACAGAGAGTGTATTAAAGTTGTTTGTACATTTGGTAAAGGTTTCCAAAGTTACAGCAAAACGCCAATTATAGGACACTGCAAGAACCCTAGTAATACAGAGCAAAATAACAATAATATAACATTATTGGTGAAAGACCAAGTGGAAAAAGACACAAATGTAAATCTAGAAGTATAAAAATCTTTGTACACTGTAGAAAACCCGTTAAATAGAGCAAAGTGGCACATTTAAACCACCTTTGCAACCACTAGAATTCACTGAAAGTACATTAGACTGTAAAACATTTGAGAGACAAGTTTATATAGAGCTTTCTCTAGTTATCACAAAAGATGTATAAAGTTTATTTTGTAAATGGGTTAAGTCCAAATGTAGAGGAGAAGGCCAGAGTATAGGACATTGCAATAAACCAGTAGAATTCAGAGCCAATCACAATGAATATAACTGAACTGTGAGAGAACACGTGAAAAGACAATCATATATGTAAGTCTATAGTGGTGGAATGGATGTTGTTTTCCCCGCAGAAATATTTGAAATAGAGCAAGTGCACATTTTAAACCAGTCTTTGAAGCAATAGAATTCACGGCAAATAGCTTTCAACTGTACACCAGTGAGAAAAAATGTATATAGCTTGTCAAGTTCAAGAGAAGAGTGTAACAAAGTTAGTTTGTACATGATGGTGAAGGACCCATAAATTTAAGCGAAGGTAAATTAATAGACAACTGCAAGAAACAAGTACAATTCAAGCAAATAATAATGAATATAACACAGAATTTTGAGAGAAAAGAGGAAAGTGACACAAAACGAATCTAAAGTCTAGAATGATTTGTACCCGCCAGTAATTCTTGCAATAGAGCAAGTGCCACATTTAAACAGTCTATGAAAGCAATACAATTCACGGAAAAGTAGCATCAACTGTACAACAGTTGAGAGACCAGTGTATACAGCTTACTCAAGTTCAGAGAAGAGTGACAAAGTTGCTTTTTGTATATTTTTGGGAGGCCCCATGATTAGAGCAAAAAGCCAATGATAGGACACTGAAAGGGGAACCACTAGTAATTAAGAAAATAATAGTGAATACAACAGAATGTGATGGACGAAATGGAAAGACATCAAAATGTAAGTCCTATAGTCTAGATAGTCTTTGAGCACACTGCCGAAATCTTTGAACTAAGCAAGTGCACAATAAACCAGTCTTGAAAGAACTAGAATTCCACTGAAAGGTAGCACTAAACGGGAAAAAATAGTTAAGACACGTTTACATAGCTTCTCTAGTTCACAAGGAAGTTTATACAGTGGTTTGTAAATGTGTTAATCCATAAATAAGCAGAAGGCCAGTTAGAGTACACTGCAAGAAATCAGTAGTAATTCAGCCAATAATGACTAAACTGAATTGTGAGAGAACACGTGGAAAAAAAATCAAAATGGAGATAACGCCTATAGTATAGAAAAAATATTGAACCAGGCAGAAAACGCATGAGATAGAGCAAGGGGCACATAAATCAGTTTTTTGAAAGCACTAGAATCACGAAAAGTAGCATTCAACTGTACCAACAGAGTTGGCTTTTTCGGGAAAAGGAGTTGGGGGAAACATGAACAATGCATTTTCCTAGAACCATAGAACAGTATAAAAATATTAGAAACACTAAGAAATGAAAAGGTATAGGCCTACTGTCCCCAGTAGGTTTTTAATGTGCCTTAAAAAGCCGTAGACATCCGGTTTAAATGAAAACTCTCCAATCTCAAACAACAGACCTGGGGATAGTGCCAAGTGTCTCTAGAACTCTTTGGATACGTTTTTATTACCTGAACATCTCTACTGAATTTTGAAATACTTGAATATGTATCCAAAGCGATGTGAAGTTCTAGGATAGATTTACAAGTGGTAATAAGGGTTAAAGGCTGGTATATTTGTAACAAAAGCCTGTTTAACCAAATTGGAATTCACAATGAAGGAGCTTGAATCACTGGAAGAACGTGACTCCAACTCGGGAAATACACAATGATAACCTAGGTGAATAAATAATAAGTTCTCAAACACTTAGGAATACGTGAATAAAGGGCCTTAATATCGATAACACCATTGTTGCATGACAAGGAAACGTTTCAAAGAAAATAAACCGATCGGATATTCGTTATATTTATAATTCAGGGACAATTCGTTGGTGTTTTTGAAGAAAAACCTGGTTAGTGCCCTCTGAAAAACCAGAAATGGTGACGTCACCAAGGGGGAGGTGCCACGTGGCAGTCACAAGTGATCCAGGTGATGATGATATCACCACGGACCTGCTGGGAGTGATCACGTCATCCGAGGTTATTTCTGTGTTAAGGTAGAGAATTGTTCGGCTAGGTTTAGGTTAGGATAATAGTTTCCGGCTAGCTAGGTTTCAGGCGCAGTTAGGTTAGGTTTAGGGTTAGGGTTTAGGTTAGGGACAGTATAGGGTCAGGGTGTAGTATATTGGGTATGGCACAATGAATGAGCTTCAATCACTGGGCAAATTGAGGTAGCACTGAGAATTTACATCTCCAGACTTGGGAAATTTTTAAAAAATGTGTTCACCCAAAAAGGAAAAACAAAACAAAAAAGATGAATTCTAACACACAATTTTTTCATGCGGAAAAATTTTTTCAAAAACGAGAAACAAGTGTTACAAATGTTAAAATTTTTTTTTCACGTCAAAAAGGGGGTTGGGATTTTTTGGGAAAAAGTTTTGTGAAACACTTTAAAAAATTCAAATTTTTTTTGACTGTAAACATATGAAAAGTAATTTTAGAAAAATTTTGAAAACAAATGTCAGTTTGGCCCGTGGGTTTCCCAAATATGTTTTAATGTGCATTTTCAATGCCGGTAAAGACATCCGTGTTAAAGCAAAAACTCTGAGCTCAAAAAAACAGACCAGTGGGGTGGTCAGAGTGGGCCCCCGAACCTTGGAATAGTATTACCACCGGAACATTCTACGAAATTTTTAAAAAACTAGAATTTTTATCCAAAGCGCTTTTGAAAGGTAGGATAGACATTTAAGGGTAATAAAGTTTAAAAATTTCTGTTAAAATTTGCAAAAAAACGCTGTTTAACCCAAATTTGGGAAATTTCCCCAAAGGAAAAAGCCCAGGGTCTGGAAGAAAGTTTACCCAACCCCGGAAAATTCACAAAGATTTAAAAAAGGTTAAAATTGGGGGGTAAAGGGGCTTCAAAAACTGGGATACATACATATAGGCCCTTAATATCTGAAAAAAATTGGGTTTTAAGACGTGGAAAAACGTGTTTAAAAGAATAGAACCGGGGTTTTGGGGTTTCGGTAAAATTTATACTTTAGGTACAATGGGTTCGTTTTTGGGGAAAATAGTAGGGGGGATGCCAAAACCGGAAGTGATTATGTCACCAAGATGGGGGGGCCCCGTGGGGAGGGCCCCAAATGACCACAGGTGTTTTGATTTTGGCCCCCGGGGCCCGCTTTAAAGAAAAAATAATCGAGGTAAGTTGTATTGTTAGGGTTAGAGAATTTGGTTGGGGAAAAGGGGTCGGGGTTTGGATAAGGGTTTTTTGGGCAGGTAGGGTTAAGGGAAAAGGGTTTGGGGTGGTTTTTGGGTTAAAGGGGTTTTAAGGGTTGGGTTTGGGGTTTTGGGTCCCCGGTTTTGTAATTTTGGGGTATTCCCCTAAATTGACCCTTTCAATCACGGCCAAATTGGAGTGTAATGGGGAATTTACATCTCCAGACCGGGGGAAAAAATTTTTTAATGTCCCTTCCCCACACTAGGAATACAAAATTCCAATAACTGAATATTGAACGTCACAAATTTGTCACTGCAAAATCTTGTTAAAACACTGAGAACCAGTGTGAAAACCTGTTTAACATTTTTTTTTTCCCGAAAGGGGGTTTGGGCCCTTTTCCTCGGGAAAAAGAGTTGGTGAAACACTGAAAAATTCTTTTTCCCTGAGCGTATAACAGGATAAAAGTATTGAAACAATTGAAATAAAAAGTCATTTTGGCTAGTTTTCCAAAGTAGTTTTTAAATGTGAAATTTAAAAATCCCCTTTATGCCCACCCTTTGGTTAAAAAAAAACTCTCAAGCTCAAAACAACACCACCAGCGGGGGGTGTCAGGGGGGGCTCTTGAACTTTTAAAAATACTTTTTTAACCACGGGAAAACATTTTCACGGGTTTTTAAAAAATACTGAAAATTTGTATCCAACGCTGTAAAGGTGGGATATTTTTTCCAAGTTTTAAAAAATTTTTAAAGAGCGGGTATTTTTGTAAAAAATGCTGTTTCCCCAAAATTTGGGAATTCACAATGTATGAGTTTGAGGCTCGGGAAAAAACGAAAACCCAAGTCGGGAAATTCAAAATGAAACCCTATTAATTTCAAAGGGAAAGTGCCTAAAAACACCGGGGAAAACCCATCAAAAAAGGCCCAAATTTTATTGGGGGTTGGGGGGGGCATTTTTTTTTCATGACATGGAAATCGTTTTCAAAAAAGATCAAACCCGGGAATTGCACGGGTTACATTTTAATTCAGGGACAATGAGTTTTTCGTTTTTGATAGAACTGGTTAGGCCAAAAAAAAGGAAAGGGGAAATAAAGTCACAAAGGGGAGGGGGGCCACGTGGGGAGGCCCCTAGTAAATTCCCAGGTGAAAAATGATTGGGCCCAGGGATTTTGCAGGAGGTGATGACTTTCTTCGAGGTTAGTTTTTGGTGCCCGGTTTTCGAGAATTGGGCGGGGGCTAGTGTTAGGGTTATATAATTTTTTCGGACCAGGTGGGGTTTTCCAGCTCGGGTTTGGGCTGGGTTTGGGGGTTAGGTTTAAGGTTTTGAAAAGGGGAGTTTTCCAGGATGTGAAATTTTTGGGGGAAATTTCACAAAGAATGAGTTTCCCAATCACGGGAAAAATTTGGGGGTTTTAA
Organism: Ia io; assembly: GCA_025583905.1. Taxonomy (NCBI): domain Eukaryota; kingdom Metazoa; phylum Chordata; class Mammalia; order Chiroptera; family Vespertilionidae; genus Ia; species Ia io. Next base: position 23,516 of record JAJQQW010001139.1, on the reverse strand, counting down.
GCACGCAAATTTTTACATCCCCCAACGGGGAAATATTTAGTAATGTGCTTCACCGCTAAGAATACATTTTCCCAATTTGGGGACGAAATCAAACGTCAAAATTTTTTGGCCCACGGGTGAATTTTGTTAAAACAGCTGAGAAAAAAAAGTGTGCCCCTTGGTGCATTTTTTTTTCCCTTTCAAAAGGAGTTGGCTTTTTTGGGAAAAAAGATTTGGGTTGAAACACTAAAAAATTTCATATTCCAAAGAGTTTTAAAAACAGGATAAATATTGAGAACTTTATGAAACCCAAATGTCAGTTAGGCAAATTGTTCCAAGTAGTATTTTAATGTGCTTTTTACAATGCCGGTATAAAAACCCGGGGTTAAAAAATAAAAATTTCCCAGAGCTCAAAACAACAACCAGCGGGGTGTGTCAGAGTGGCTCTTAAAACTCTTGGAAAAACGTTTTCCACCAGAACATCTTTTAATTAATTTTGAAATACTGAAAAATTTTTGTTTCCAAAACTGTGAAAGGAAAGGGATAGACTTTCAAGGGGTAATAACATTGAAAGGAGCTGGAAATTTGTAAAAAACCTTTTTAAAACCAAAATTGGAAATTCACAATGTATAGCTTGAGGCTCTGGAAGAAGTCGACCCAACTCGGGAAATTCACACATGATAACCTACTAGGTTAAATCTCTAACAAAAAGTGCCTCAAAAAACCACTAGGGATACATCAACACAAAAGTCCCTTAATATCTGTAAGGCATTGTTTCAATGGACGTGGAAATCGTGTCAAATGAGATTAGAACCGAGTTTGCTACTGGTTTTACATTCATACTTTTAGGGTACAAGAGTTGGCCCTTTTTGATAGATAGTAGTTTGCATTAATCCTGAAGTGATGAGTCACCCAAGGGGAGGGGCCACCTAAACGTGGGGCGATGCCAAAGTGACTCCAGGTGATAAATTATTTGGCCCAGGGACCTGCGGAAATGAAAACGTCACGAGGTTGGATTGGTGTTAGGGTTAATATGGTTTGGGTCTAGGGTTAGGGTAGGATAAGGGTTTCAGGCTAGGTAGGTTTTCAGGCTACAGGTTGTGGCTATTTTTGGGGTTAGGTTAGAGGATTAGGACGGGGTTTTAGTGTCGGGGTTGTATTTTAATTTGGGAATTCACAATAAATGAGTTCAATCAGGGGAAAAATTTGGGGTGTAGCATGCAAATTTAAAATCCCCAGATTTTGGGGAAAATATTTTAATGTGCTTCACACATTTGGAATACTATGCCAATAGCCCTGAATATCTGAACTCAAAATTTTTGGTCATGCGAATTTTTGTTCAAACAGCTAGAACCAAGGGGTGACCCTGTGGCATTTTTTTTTCCCGTAAAAAGGGTTGGCGTTTTCGGGAAAAGGGGTTTTGGGTGAAAAAACGGGAAAAAACATTTCCAGGCTTTTAAACAGGATAAGAAATTGGGAAAAATATGAAATAAAAATGTCAGTTGGCTATTTTTTCCAATAGTATTTTAAGGGTGCTTTTCAATCCCGGTTAAACTGTTTTAAAAAATAAAAACTCTCAGAGCTCAAAAAAAACACACCAGCAGGGTGTGCCAGAGTGGCTTTGAACTCTTTGGAATACTTTTTAAACCACCGAAAAATCCAAACTGAATTTTGAAATACGAGAATTTGTATCCAAAGAGCTGTGAAAGGTGGGGATAAATTTCAAGTGGTAATAACATTGAAAGAGCTGGAAAATTTTGTCAAAAACGTTTTTAAACCCAAATTTGGAATCACAAGGAATGACTTAAAGGCCCCGGGAAGAACGGACTCCAACTCAAAAAATTTCCACAATGATAACCAGGTTAATTTTTAAAAAGGGCCCCTTAAAAACATTTAAGGGAAATACTCAAAAAAAGGCCCTTAAATTTTTAAAAAAATTTTTTTTCATGACAGGGAAAAATCGTTTCAAAGAAGATCGTTTTTTAAAAACGGGGTTCTTTTTATAATTCGGGGATAATGAAGTTGTCTTTTTATGAATAGAAGGTGGTTAGGCCATTAAAAAGCAGAAGTTGATGATGTCACTAAGGGAGAGGGGCCACGTAGGCAGGCACTAGTGATCCCAGGTGGATATTAGATTGGGACCAGGGTGTTGCTAGGAAGTGATGATGTCATCGGAGGTTTAGTTTGGAGTTCAGGATGAGAGAATTGGGCTTGGGGCTTTGTGTTAGGGGTTAGATAAGGGTTCGCGGCTAGTAGCGTTCTGATTCAAGTTAGGGCTTAGCTTAGGGTTAGGTTTAGAGGGGTTAGGGACAGGGTTAGGGTCAGGGTGTAGTTACATTGGGTATTCACAATGAATGAGCTTCAATCAAATGGACCAACTGGATTGTTGCACTGAGAATTTACATCTCCAGACTTGGGAAATATTTTTGTAATTGTGATTAACACACTAGGAATACATTATTCCAATAGACTGAATATTGGAACATCACAATTTTGTCACTGCGAAACCTTGTTCAAACAGCTGGAGAACCCAGTGACATTGTTAACATTTATTTTTCCCGTCAGAAGGGAGTTGGCGTTTCCGGCAAAATGAGTGGTGGAACAAACACTGAAAAATTCATATTCTTAGAGCAGTAGAACAGGATGAAAAGTATGATGAACAATATGGAAATTCAATATCAGTTAGGCTATTGTTCACAGTAGTATTTTTTAATGTGCATTTTCAATGCGGTATGACACCCGTGTTAAAATAAAAAAACTCTCAGAGCTGGAAAAACACTAAAGACCGCCAGGGTCTGTTTTTTTGTCAGAGTGGCTCTTGAACACTATGGAATACGTTTAACCACCCGAACATCCTCAACTGATATTAAGAAAATACTGAGATAATTTGTATCCCAAGCCTGGAGAAAATAGGATAGACTTCAAGTGGAGAAATAACGATTAAAGAGGTGGTATATTTGCGTAAAAACCGCTGTTTAAAAACCAAATTGGAATTCACAAATGTCATGAGCTTGAGGCTGAAGAAGGAGACTACCGCACCTCGGGAAAATACACAAATGAAAACCCTAGGTTAATGATCTAAAAAGTGGCCTCAAACACTAGGGATTAACACATCAAAACAGGCCCTTAATATCTGTAAGGCCCATTGTTTCATGACGAGGAAATCGTGTACCCAAATGAGATAGAAACCGAGGTTGCTAACTGGCTACATTCAACTTCAGGTAACAATGATTGGCGGTTTTTGATAGATAGTAAAAAAGGTTATTGCCAATTTAAATTCCCGGAAGTGATAGATGTCACCAAGGGGGAGAGGGCCACGAGGGCAGGCCCGAAGGGACACCCCAGGATAAAATGATTTAGGGCCACGGAGGGACCCCTGCAGGAAATGAAAAACGTCACGAGGTTAGTATTGTGGTGTTAGGGTTAATTTATATGGTTGGGTCTAGGGTTATGGGTAGGGATAACAGTTCAGGCTAGGTAGGGTTTTAGGCTCACGGTTAGGGGTAGGTTTTGGGTTAGGGTTAGGAGGATTAGGTCAGCGGTTATGGCCCAGGGGGTAGTCCTTATCGGCTAATTCAAATTTATGTAGCTTCGACAGTCATCTGGACAAATGGATGATGTAAGCACTGAGAATTTACATCTCCACGCTAGGGAAATATTTAGAAATCGTGCTTCACCGCACTAGGAATACATATATCCATAATACGACGTGAATATCGATACAGCAAACATTGTGTCATGCGAAAAACTTGTGCTAAAAGTCAGCTGAAACAAAAAACTCCAAAATGCGATTTGTAGTGACACTATTAACAGATTTATTTTTCCAGTCAGAAGGCAGTTGGCAAGTTTAGGAAAGATGATTTGGTGAAAACATGATAAAAGTCCCTTCCCTTTACCCTGAGGCTATAGAACAGTATGAACGTATTGAAACACCCATCTGTATCCAACTCAAATGTCAGTTAGGCTAGTGTTCCAAGTGTAGTGTTTAATGCAGCTTTTACAATGGCCTGTCTATGACTCATCCCACGTTACAATATATACAAAACTCACTAGCTCAAAGCAACAGAACAGCGTGGTGCTGTCAGAGTGTTCTCGTGAACTCGTGGAATACTTTTACAACACCTAGACTCTCTACTGATTTTGAAATACTGAAGAATTTGTATCCAACAGCGCTGTGTGAAGGGTAGCGATAGATCTTCAAATGGTAATAAATGTTAAAAAAGTGTGGTCTATTTAGTAACAAAAAACGCTGTTTTACAACCAAATTGGAATTCACAATGAATGGCTTGAGGAACTCAGGAAGAAACGAGACTACACCCTCGGGAAATTCACACAATGATAACTATAGTTAATATTTAAGCAAAGTAGCCTCTCAAACACTAGGGATACTTTCAATAAAGGACACCATTCATATCTTCTAGCGCATTGTTTCCATGACGAAGAAATTTGTGTTCAAAGACAGAGTACGCGAGTTTGGTACTGGATCTACATTTATACAGCACGGTATCAATGAGTTGTGTTTTTGATAGAAACCGGTTAGGACGGTCACCGGCAGGATGCTGTCAGATATCGCGGAGGAAGGGCCATCGTTAAGCTAGGCTAGTGATCTCAGACGGTGATCATGATTGGGCCAGCTCCAGCGGTGGTAAGGAGGTGGACATCATCAAGGTTAGTTCTGGTGTAGGTTGGTGAGAGAATGTTGCTGGGCGAGTATTAGGGATAGTATAAGATTGTTCGCTAGGTAGGTCAGCTCTTTTACCTATTTAGGCGGTAGCGTTAAGGTTAAGAAAGTTAGGACACGTGTAGGAAAAATTGGTATTCCACAATGATTACTTTCAGGCACACGGCTTCAAAGAGTACAGATTGGCGTATTTACAACTCCATGACTAGGATATTTTTAGAAGTGCTATCGACACAATACTTGTCCTATAACTGATTATCGAACTGCACACTTCCTTCACTGGGAAATTCTTATCAAACACGATAACCATTGCACACGTAACAGTTAGGTTTCCATCAAAAGAGTTGCATTTCGAAAAGACTAGTTGATACTCTGACTAAACTCAGCGGGCTCCTGTAGCTATAGAATTGTGTATTGAGCATTGTTTGTGGGATGACGATGAAATGCATATGTTTCGTTACGTGTTCGCACAGTGTGTTTTAATTGCGGCGGTTTTGCTAGACACCCCATTTTTCATGAATATCTATCAACGCCGGACACAATCCAGGTTTCAATTGTCCGCTAATACTTTCTGATCATTTTCTTGGTTAGGATTAACATCTCTACTAGTGGTGAAACGAAATTGTAGCCCACCTGTGCAAGGTAGTTAACTTCAGCGGAACAATTTAAATGCTAGGATTATGAGTTTTTTTTGTATCAAAAAACGCTGTTAATCCAATTGGGCTCAAACATGATGGAACTGGAGAACTGTAAGCGAAGAGACTCCTACTCGGGAAATTCACAATGCTAATCTGAGGTTTAGTATATGGACAAATAGCTTCAAACTCGTTAGAGTCTAAGTAAAGGGCCCTTAGGGCAGATCTTATCGTTAGGTTTTTCATGTTTGTGTTCGGTCAAATATCTTGAAAACGTGTTGTGTATTGGATTTGTTATAACGTCAGACTATATGTGGGAGGTTTGTTCAAATCCTGAGTGTCTATTCTGATGAGGAGACTACAGGGCCAGGTTTAGGGCGCACGTGCAGGGAAGTATAGTAATCTCCTTTTGGTTTTGGCAACATTCCACGAGCTTGATGACGTCATCTATGTTAGTTCTGGGAGGTGTGATAATTGTGTTCCTAGGTTATTAGTTGATATGTTCTACCTAGCAGGTCATACGCAGGTTAGTAGGGTGTATGTGCTTGAGACTAGTACACTTAGGCAAGAGTTGTACCGTAAGTCACAATGATTACTTAGACCCGGACAAATAGTCCACGAGAATTCTCAACCCATCTTGGAAATTTTAAAATCTTCATAACATCATTGAAAAAATATTCCCAATCCTCCTGATTAGTTGGGATACTGCACTGTTGGCAGACAACTGATTCAAAACAGCTAAATCCGAGGGTACACTGGTTACAGTTACGTTGCCCAGCATTTCTGAGTGCAACAATGAAGGAGTGTGAACACAACTGAAAGAGATCATTTCCAGAGTCGTGTAGCAAGGATTCGCAAGTGTTAAGACACAATCTTGACTTGTATATGTTGACCAACTTGTGCCATGGTCCAATAGTAGCTAATTGTAATTTTGCTTTTTACATTAGCCGGTCTGTCAACGTAGGTGTAATAAGAAAACTCACAGACGCCAAACACAACAGACCTGTGCATGTTCAGAGTCGGTTTTTGAGCGTCTTGGCAATTACCTTTAGAAACTGGAACGTTTATACTGAAGTTTGTAATACTAAGTGATGTTGCATCAATACGCTGTAAATATTAGGATCGACTTAAACAGTGGTAATTCCTTGCACGCGTGGATAGTAAAAATTGACAAACCGTGGTTAAACCAAATGGAATTCACATATGATTTGAACTTGAGACTATGGAAAGATCGTGACTCAATCTCGGGAAATTCACTTAATGATAACATATGTTTGACTATCAGAAAGATGGCTCAAACACGAGTGATAACATCAATAAAAGGCCGCTCATATCCCGTAACACTTTGATTACTGATGTGGAGATTCGAGTTCAATAGAAGCTTCGACAGCTAAATTTGAGATTTGATTACTTTGACTCCTCAGGCACTATGAGGTTGCGGTTTTGATAGAATCCTGGTTAGGCGCCAGTCAAAGAACGGAAGTGAATGTTAAAAATGTCACCACGGGAGAGGGGCCACGTGGGGAGGACTCAAGTGATCCCTCGTAATGATTGATTTGGACCGGGAGTTAGTAGAGGTGATTGAACGGCTTGAAGGTAGTAGTATCTGATTTTCAGGGTTAGAGGAATTGTGTTAGGGGCTGGCTGTTAGGGATAGTTGTAAGATTTTATGAGCTTACGGTAGGGTTCAGGCGCAGGTTAGGGTAGCGTTTTATGGGTTTCTAGGGTTGGCGGTTAGTCATCAGGGTTGGTCTCGAGTGTCGTTCAGTAATATTGGGTATTCACACCACACAGAATGAGCTTCAAATCTCTATCGGATCAAAAATTCGGCTGTCCGCTACTGGAAATCTACATCTCGCCAGACAGGAAATGTATTTTGAAATGTCTTCTTTCTCTATAAGTACATCAATCCAATAGAGCGAGAGATCTGTATAGCACACCATTTTCTCTGGAGCGAAATCGGTCTAAAACAGCTGAGAACCCACGAGTGACATTTGTTGAACCAGCTTTATTATTAACACGGGGAGGTCAAAAAAAAAAAGGGTTTGGCGTATTTGAGTAAATGGACAATGTTGAAACAATGAGATAAATATCTGTTCTAGAGCTTGTAGATTTGTTCTGTAATTAGTGTCCAAATATGCATCAGAAACATGTCGTTAGGTAGTGGTCAAGTAAGTGGGTTAAATGTCCAATTACAAACTTGACCTTATTGACACCCTGTGTTTAAGTAAAAACAATTCAGAGCATCCATAAAACGACAGACCAGCGGGATGTGTCTAGACAGTGGCATTCTAAACGTCCCCTTGGAGGTCGTTTTAACCGAACATCGCTACTGAATGTTGAAAACTGAGAGAGTTGTATCCACACCGGATTGGTAGATGACCTCAAGTGATTAAATTTAAATGCGTATTTTGTTAAAAACCTGTTACCAAATTGGAATTCACAAGAAATGAGCTTGAGACACTGAGAGAAGTGACTCCAACCGGAACTCTCACGAATGATATCCTAGGTAATGAGCTAAAGAAAGTGAACTGTCAAGACACAGAGAACATACTATAAAGCCTAACCTTAAGCTCATTGTTTCGATGAAATGAAATCGTGTCAAAGTAACATTAAACCAAGTTAGATTTCTAACTGTTCAGGTGTGTAATGACTGGGGACAAAGGAGTTGGCTGTTTCTGGAAATGGTAGCCTGGTTAGGGCTATGAACAAAGGATGAAAAATCGGGGAGGGAAAAGGGGAATGCTGATGGGAATCATAAGGAGGAGTCGGCCGACGGCGGGCAAGGCGTCACAGGTAGATACCTGGAGAGAAATGATTGACAGGGCCCTGCTAGTACGTAGATGACATCATCGAGGTTAGCTGTGGGATTGGGTGAAGAGATCTGGCTTTCGGCGGCTAGGACTATGCTGGCGCTATGCCTTTGCCTTTGCCTTGGGCCATTTGTCTTTGTCCTTGGCCCTGCCCTTAGCCTTGTGGCTCTGCCTCCTTTGCGTTTGGCAGCTTCCCGTCGGCCTTGGTCACTTCCGCTCTTTGCCTTCCTTCTGTACCTCTGCTTACTCCTTCATTACCTATGGTTGCATTCTTGCTTACTCAGCTTATCGAGTTGGCTATGGGATAAGTGCAGGTATGGTGCATATTTACATTCGTCTGTTTACTATTCTTCCGTAGGAAAAGGTATTATAACAGATGAAATTGCTTCGTGCTCTTTGGTATGGAAATAAACCATAGTTTTTATTTAAAGGGAGCCAATTTGTCTGATGTGATGATAATGATAAGAACTATGTGTCACTGCCAGTACTGGTTGAACTTACAGTCGGATTATCCATAATTAGGCTGCAGACTCTAACGGGTTCCTGGTTCAATTCTGGTCGGCATCGATGAAGCTTGGTTGTGGCACCCGGACAGTACGTAGTGGTAGCCATGTGCAGAGATGGGATTGATTTTGGAAAGTCTCGAACACCCTCGGCCCTCCTGTACTATTCAATATGTAATTACGAAATATATATTTTGTTATAAGAATAGCGATCCGGATCAAGATTCATTATTGTGTCATTACTTTTAGTGATTTATGTATCACAATATGTTGTCCATCTACACACCACCATTAGAAACATATTAATGTAACTTTACGTAATCTCCCAAGTATTCAAACAGAAATTAAAGCACAAAAATACTTAAAAAATAAAGTTCGTCTATGAAAAATGTAATGTAAATCCATGGAAATGTGGAAATCTGTGCAGAACGGTACAGTAATAAAAGAGTTCATAACCAAGTACCATACAAATGTCACATTTATTGAATTTTGTATTTGTTGCTTCAGTTTCCAGCACACGTCAATGATTTTATGAAACACTATATGCTCACACCCATTACAATAATACCACAATAGCGTAAAAACAATCAAAGTTCCACCCTGTACTCCCCCCAACATATAACCTAACAGCACAAAATAGTGTACCTCCACTTAAAGTTACCGAACACAACCCACCAAACACATGTATTTGGCGGCATAAATGGGGGGTATGGGGGGATCCAACAGAGCCAACAGCGGGGGACGCCATCGCAGCCTCCGCCGGGATAGCAACCCCCCGACAGGTGCGCGACTCGCCGCGGAAAGCGGCACCCCGCGCCACACGCCCCGCGCGCCAAGCCGCGCGGTCGAGGGTTCCTGGACTAAAGACAGCACATTTGTCTCCAATGCTTATCCCTGGCGGTGTATGATAGATACTGTGTTTTACCTGACGGGCTAGTGCCCTGGGATCACAAGCTAATAAACCACCACATCCCATCCTAGCAATATAGCACACTTGCGCAAAACTCCCTAGAGAGACCTAAAAGCAGAGATCAGAAGTTGCTGTCGCCGCCACTTGGGGCGGGTCTACGAGTTGATAACAACCTATACCATCATTCATGCCAGTGGATAACTAAGGCTTTTTCCAGTGTGATATCTCTTTGATGATATTGGATTGAGACATGTACATTGTAAATGGAGGGATCACATTCTACCACATTTGTATAAGGTTTTCTCCACATTCATACTGAACCCTGATGAATACCGAAGGTTCGTATTCTGGGTAAAAGAATTTCCCACAATGGCTCACTTTGGTCGATTTACATAGGGCTGTATCTACTGCTAAAAAAGGGCCACTTTTCCCAAAAAATTTTCACTTTACCACTGGAGAAAGGCCTTTCCTTCCATTGTTTGGTCCTTGCTGTTGGAATAATGGTAAAAGCTAGTTATTATTTTGGTACAACCTATTTTTCCCACATTCACAAGCTATCTAATAACCATTCGACTTCCCCCAACATAGACCCACCTTTTTTTTTCCACCAAATTTAAATAACCAAAACACCTGTGGGTAAAAAATAACTAACCTGCGTTTTCTTCCTTACAATTGTATTTTTCCCCCTCTAGTGTAATCAATCTTTTTTTTCGCCTTTTGGAAACCGTCTTTTCAAAACACGTCACCAATATTTTGCAGGTTTGGGTGAGGGGGGGGGCGGACTGGTCCCTGGGTCTGGGGAGGAACCCCCTTTAGGTTTGGGGAGAATGGTGTCTGAAAAACCAGTTAACTAGCCTGGGCCTTTCTCCATTGTGACCTTGCTGTTGATATTGGAAAGCTAGATATTTGGTAACATTTTTCCCACATTCACAGCTATCAAAACACTGACTTCCAACATAGACACCTTTTTTTCCAAAATAAACATGTGGGTAAAACTAATGTCTTCCTTACATTCTTTTCTAGTGTAATCATTTTTTCGCCTTTGAAACGTCATCCCACACGTCAAAATTGCAGTTGGACTGTCCCTGGTCGAGTACCCTTTAGGTGGAGATGTCCTGACCAGTTAAAGACACCATGCCCAACCTCCCCACTATGTGAAATGATTCTGTGCTACATTGAAATTGCAGCTGTTTGCAAATGAGATCCCTGTCCACACCTTATTGAAAGTGTCTCTCACGTGCTGTTGGTGAATTTTAGCACAGCAGTAAAAACGGTTTTGCACATGCCGCCAGACACCTCACCAGTATCATGTCCGTGTTGTGTATTTTCTCTGCAGATTCAGTCAGTGGAAAATGTTTCTCAGACGAGCCCACAACTCTCACAGGGGTGGCTCATCTGGGGAAGACAAGGCTACTGTGTGATTCCTTGCCTGTGACAACTCTTAATAAACTTCTGTTTCATTCGGGGTCCTCAACTTTTCTCTGCTCCACATCAGCAACCTGAACAAAGGAAAATCTGGTGAAGTACATGTGCTGTTATGAAATCACAGTATCTTTACCAAAAAAATTAACAGTTATGACTAGAGAGATTTCTAGACAAGTGAAGTAGACTCTGAGGAAATGCGCTCTTAAAGTACATAACGTGGTCAGTCAACAATTAAAGATCTCACCACTTGGAAGGACAGAAGCACAGGATGGGGGATACAAAGAGGAGAAAAATTCTCTACTCATTGTTCCTCACCAAAGCTTTTTTAGTACCTTACCTGCTGGCCATGTGAGTCCGTATAGAAACATTTGAAAGAATGCTCATAACCCATAAACATTTATTGTATTAGAGCACCACGAGGTTCACAACGTCAATAAAAAATACTTGGTGCACCCATGTGCGTGCAGGCACGGACCATACGTTGGTTTTTGCAGTAAAGAGAGACCTGTGAAAGAGGCAAAGTGCAAAGTCCAGAGAGGTTTAATGTATCCGTGGGGCTGGAAATCCGAGTAGAAATGATTACTATTCGACCTGTGTCGTTGCAAAGTATCAATAATAACCCAAACAAGGTAAGGACCCTGGGGTAGGACGGGCACACATTAAGAAAACACTGATGACATAAAATGAGTTTCTAGTTATGAATGTAATCAAAGGTCATGCGTGAAAGCTTCCCCAATGACCCTTCACCAAGCAAACCTCCTGTGGGTCCACTGTGTCATTCATAAGTCCCATTTCCCTTCTGTGATCACAAATGATTTCTTCCCCTTAAAGCCCATTTGAGCCATTGCATGGGATAAATATGCGAATCTTCAAAGAAAAACAGAAAAGATGGATGATCAACGCTGGGTAGAACAACAAAGGACAAATGAGATCACAGGCAAAAGACCTTTGTGAGTGACATCAGAAAAATTGGCAGGAGCAGAAATATGAGCATCTCCCCATCCCCATTGTAAGTAGACACCTATGCCTGAACAAAGAAGCCCACAGGAAATGGGGAATCAGGGTACCACGGAGACAAACAAGTATTACGACACAAATAAAGGAGAACTGTAACAGAAAAGGATGACTGAAAGAATTGGGTGAACAAACTACGTGAAGACACCCACATCAAAAACAAGGGTCCCTCCAAGCAGCCTCTGTGCTTCTGCTATCATTGGCCAATGGCTTCTTTTCAAAAAATACTGGAAATCATTGTGTTTAAAGCCACAACTGGCCTTTGGCCAGTATTTTGCTCAGTTGGTTGGAGCATCGTCCAGTATAACAAAGCGACTAGGATTCAATTCCAGCAAGGCACATATCAGTATGCGGGTCCCTTCAGTTAGTTTTGTGTGCAGAAAGGCAGCTGATTGATGTTTTTTTCCCCTCACACGAGTTTCCCTCCTTCTCTCTCTCTCTCTCCTCCATCTCTCATCTCTCCACTCTCTTAATCTGAAACCAATATTAAAAAAGAATAAGAACTTCAAGGTAGCCATAGCCGGTCTGGCTCAGTGGATAGAGCATCAGGACTGCAAACCAAAAGGTCCCAGTTCATTCAGTCAAAGGCACCTCCCCAGGTTGTGGACTCAGATCCCGGGGTGGGGGTGGTAGGGGGGGCGGTAACCTTGCAAGAAGCATCCAATCCATTGAATTTTCTATCATCATTGATTTTTCTATCTCTCTCTCACTCTGCCTTCCTCTCTGAAATCAATAATGTGTGTATATATATATATATATATATATAATAATAGTATTGTTCAAGACCCATAACACAAAATAAAACCTCAAAAAGTTTAGAGACAAAGTAAATAAAAAGGACCACTTACCAAATCCATTTACAAAATTCAGAAAATGCATTCTAAGAGACTTTTCAATAAGGTTAAATGCTTATGAAAACAACCTCAAAAAACCTAACCTACCATCTCAGGAATCTAGAATCATCAATCAAGAATGTCAAACCCAAAGTTTGCAAAGGAAGAAACAAACAAATATTTGAACAATCATCAATAAAGGGAGATAAGATAAAATAAAAGGAGACCAGAAGGGTATTTTTTTAAAAAAACACAAAAGTTGGCTCCTGGAGCTAGACTAAAGCAAAACAACAAAAAAAACAAGCTTCAAAGAAATGAAAAAAGAAATGACAGTTAGACCAATGCACCTCACATTAATGAACCACAAAACATCATAAAGAAGTCAATGTTAGGAAATGAAATGACCCTCCCTAGATAAATTTGTCAAGATCCATTTGAGCTTCTGAAATTAATAAACAGATTTCAGATCCCTGTCCAGGTGCATCAGTTGTTGAGTATGTGGTCCTCGATGCACCAGTAGTTGTGGTTCCATCCCCCATCAGGGCACATGTAGGGGAAATCTATGAATGCATAGATGGGGTAGAACAGATCACATCAATGTTTCCCTCTCTTTCTCTGTCTCCCTTCCTGTCTCATAAAATCAATAAATACAAGCTGCCCAGTACAGGTCAGTAATTGAGCATCGGCCATAACCTAGGACAATTGTCACAGACTTCTCATTCCTGTCAGGTGCACATGCCACAGGTTTTGGTTCACTCCTCCAGTGGGGGGCATACAGTAGGTAGCTGACCAATGACTCTCTTTTACTAATCATTTTTCAATGTCTCTTCTCCCCTTCTCTTCTGCTCTGAATTCAATAAAAAATATATATTAAAAAATAAAATTTAAAGAATAAATAAGAACCCTGGCCCATGTCGCTCAGTGCTGAGAGTGCCTGGCCTGTACACTGGAAGGTCACGGTTCGATTCCTAGTAATAGTGCAGGGACGAGCATTTCAGTCTGATCCCCCGCTCTAGTGGTAGCACATTGAGAGGCAACTAAATGATGTTTCTCTCTCTCTCTACTCTCATCTCTCCTCTATCTCCCTAAGAAAAAAAAATCATGGAAAAAATATTTCTCACTCTTTCGGGGTGAAGATAAAAGAAGAATACGGAAATGAAATTCAAAAAAGTTACGGAAGAGGACATTCAAGATGGCGTAAGGCAAAGTGCCAGTACTCCTCTGCCTCCCACAACCCCATCAAAAATAAAACTAAAATAACAGAACAACCACAGCCAGAACCACAGTAAAGCTGTCTGAAAGAAAGTGTTTTATACAATGAGAAGTAAGAAGACAGCACGACGGAGACTTGGGTAGGGGGAGGTGTCGAGGCACAGAAGGTGCAGGTCCTGTACCCATGTGGGCCACTTTTTTAATTGGGAGCGAGTCGTCTCTGCAGAGGTCACCTGGAGGAACAGGGTCCCATCCCACAGAAGATGCCCAGCCCAGGGCCCAGAGCATGGGGAGAAGACCCCACTGCATAAGAACTACGGGCTGTAAAAACCATGCATATTGGGGCTCAGTGACACAGAGGCTGCAGGAGACCCAGTATCCTCTCTTACAATGCCAGCACCACAAACTGAATTTACAAGCTCCCGCTTCCTCTGAATTACACTGCTGGACAAACCTCGTAAGGGGGAAGGCGGGGGAACCCAGACAATTATGACGAGAAAATGAACTGGCATCGGGGATGGAACTTGAGGTGGCCTTCTTCTAGTCAGATGGAGGTGGTCACAGCAGTCATTACACCTATGCAGGGGACATTCTGGGTCCCAGGCTGACTGCAGCCATTCGTTTGCGACGCCCTGGTGTATCCCTGAGACCAACACCAAACCTTAACTTTACAAGCCACCCAAGCTGTGTGCTGCAGCTTTTTGTATACGATGGCCTGTCCTTGCTCAGGCCTAAAATCTGTCAAACAATTGCCATTGGGTCACGAAGTTCCAAAACTATCAATAAAGCCCAAAGACCTGGCACCAGCACTACCTTCCTTGCTTCACACTGGACCTTGTCGGGGCCCTTCCAAACCCAATACAAAGAGGAGATCCTGCAATTTCTTTCTCTGTAGATCCTCTGGGTGTCCCTAGTCATGGGCTGACCTTTACACCTCCCTAAGAACCCAAAGCCAGCGTACCCATGGGCAGTGTCATACCATAGCCAGCTTACAACTCTTTACATCCATAAGCAACTACACTCAAGGAGCAGACTCGACTGTCCACCAAAGCCCCACAAACAATCCTTCTCCGTAATCGGTCTCCGGCAGCAACAGCTCGTCACCACTGTGTCACCAGGACCCCAATTATGCTAAATTCCCAAAAAAATGGCCTAGCAGAATCGTATCCAGATTTTCAGGAGAAAGAGCGATACACCTTACCAAGTAATTTTATTCCGATCAAGGAGATACTAGAACCACTATTCAATAAAACATTTACAGCTCGAGAACAAAATTAAAGACAAAAAAATTAAATATCATAGCAACTGAGGCTGAAAGAGCATTGGACATTAATTCCAACACCGTGCTGAAATATAAACCACTGCAAGTGAGACAGGGATCATAAGCATACTCATACAAGGATTTAGCTTATAGAAGAAACCTACAAGACCTACTGATACTCATGATGTCCATAACCGTTACCCAATGTTCTCCCTAAAACATGAACAATACAGGTTTCCCCACTTTGCACCACACCGTTGTGAGTACATAAGTAATTAATGCATGAGATTCTCATAGTGTAATTCTGACAAGAAATAATGAAATGAACCTGCCAGAATGGAAAAAATTAAAATAAATAAACTAAAGACTCCAGGTAACATTCAACCTGACATTAGTAAAGCACACAATAGTCCATAAAGAAATTTGTTACAATGTACAGAATAACTGACATAGAAAAAACTGTAATAGGAAGACCTGTTAGCCCAAAGTGCTATCATAGATCCCCAGAGACCACCAGTGACTGTCCGAAGCCCAATGCAAATAGCATAAGAACCTTGATTCGTAACTAAACATCTGTAACAGCGCGTCTCCAACAGTCACCGCCCAGACGAATCAGCGGAGAGAACAAGAGAGCTTGTTGAACAAAGGCTTTATATAGGGTCAAAGCTAATGATAGGTACAATGGGAGACTTCGGAGGCCCCCATCTATATTGGTCTCAGGGCAGGATTCACGGCGTCTGCGTGTAATGCAGGGTACTGGTCAGAATTTGCCTAATTTGGTCTGAGTGCCACTTCCTCTGACATTGTCCAATTGGCAGAGTTGGTGCAACTGTTACATTCCGCACGATTCTTACTAAGAACTACAAGAAAAGTTGCAGAAACGGCGTATACAGAACAAATGAAGACATTATGAAAGAGTTAACTAAAAAGATCATTCATGGAGTCAAAAAATTTATCCTACCTCTATCAGGTTCCCGCCCTTGTCATGGACGACTTTACAGGCCGCAAATCATGGTGCATTGCTACTCCCCTTCTTATTCCGCCGTGTCAATATCTTATACCTAGTTGGTACACCATCATCTGATACCGACCCCTACGTCATTCTCTATAATGAACCAAACTAATCTATTGATGTATTTAGGGGCCTAAGGTCACAGCAGAGCTAGATATATTAGAGGGACCCCATAACGCCGCGAGACGAGGTTGGTTTACCAGATCAAACAAGAATGTCTCAGGGTTCGAGAGCCTTATAGCCAGTGAGATTCATGATAAGTAACCCGCTCCTAGCGAATGCGGATAGGTACCGATGTTCAAAAGTAAATGTCTGTGTCGAAACTGAGTTCGAGTAATCAACGTTTCGCTATCGTTGTATCTGGAATAGCTGATTAAATAATTGAGCCGAGACTTTGTCTTATGATCACCAGTATTCTGGAGCGAGAGTGTGAAAGACCCCTGGTGTGGGGATGGCCGCAAGCAGGTGAACCAATCATCAGCAAGTCTATGAACTCGCAGCGGTATAGACTGAGACTTGCAGTCAGTGTGGACTCGACTAGTGGCTCCACGGGCTTAGTGAAAGGCCTTCTCCTGATCGCTGACAGAGGTGCTACTGGCCGAACAAGGTCGTAGGGTCCCAGGTCGACAACAACCCACTACTTTGGAGACGGTGGAGAGGCAACAGCACCACGACATAAGGACCACTTCCAACTTGCGCTCGAAAGTGTCTCCGCGAGGTGTTGTTGAGGGATCAGGATAGCTGTTTACATCTTACACCAGTCCGCCACCTTGAGCTGATGCTAATAAGGATCTCTCGGAGCTAGGTGCCATCTCGATAATATGCTCAATATGTCAGCCAAATGTCCTACTGGTGTACCCTCCCTATGCCCTCCTCAAGAATAAAACAGTTCTATGACTTTCAAAGCCTGCAAGAAATTCTTGCTCTTAAGTTAGATAGCAGCTAGGCTGGACCGCCGAACAATGATATCTGCATATGGATTAAAACCCTGTGTGTAGGGTAGTCCTACACCCGTAAAGGCATATGACACGAATTTGCCCATCCCAGTCCCCGACCAGTCTCCAGAGTCAAGATTTGTAAGGGTCTCTTTTAGTGTTGGCGTTATGTTATGACTATCGTTCTCTACCAGGCCCTATGCTATTGGTGGCTCTATAAAGCACAATGTAAATTGAACTCATTAGCCAGCCTAATGCCTTGTGCCACTGGCCAATGCAGTTGTCTTATCACTGTAATGACAAGAGCTGTCCCTAGGTGTTCGAAAAACCCTAATGCTCAACGAAAAAAGCCGTACCCTCGGTGCGTGATCTTCTTCGCACACTGCTTCTGTAGCGTGACCACTGAGAGTTTCGACAATGCTAGCTTGGGATTGGTCTATCTCAAATCGAGCGCTCTATTAGAGCCAGCGGGAGGGAGGAAAATTCAAAGTAAATACTGTATAAATCAGTTACTCCGTCCGAGCGAAGGTTCCTGCAGGTGTATAAATACACCGATCATATAAGTGGGTGCTCCCTACACTGATGTCTGTCCTCTCTTGTCGCCATCGATGCCTGTCTTTTCACTCGGAACCCAGTTTTTCTTCGCATTGTTGAGTGGACATCTCTCATGACAGGCGATACAACCTACTCTATTTTTTTAATGTCCATGCTTGATCGTAATTCTGTGGCGAGTTTCATGTATGTCCCTCTGTAATTTTTCGTGACCCCGCAAGTAGAAGTATACCGGTGCATCGTGATTTGTTAGCATTGGACTACAGGCAAGTTGTGCCTGTTGCAGATGACACCCCTTTGGGTGGACTCACCCACCACATTCCCATCTCCTTACTCCGCCTGTGCTTGGGAAGCTGCCTAGATAGCAAACTGTATCTCCTCCAATGAATATCCTGCTGAAACTGGGTCCGCACTGGGTGTAGGAGCATAGGCCCAGTGGTAGATCAAGGTAAGGCGTACGTCCTGGCGCGCCTACTACAATTCGCCTGATGGTCTTGCCCTCGGGCATAACGATCGGTCGGTCAGGCCTGCGTGGTTGCCTGTGCAGGTGATGTAGGGCCATTATGGTGTCGGAGCCATAAGGCCGAGTAGCATAGGTCAGTATGCTCCCTTGCTTTATTCTTGATATCTGGGTGTGTGAATCGTCCGATCTGAGGCGGATCCCCCGCTAGAGTAACCCTCTTTGCATAGTAACTTGCTCAGTTTCCCATGGAGACAATGAACGGTGGTGTTCCCATAAACGGACTGTCTTGTTAGTAAATTTACCCTGCTTCCAATCTCCCATGTCTCTAAGGGCCGTGGATAGAGGCCCAACAAGTCTCTGCTCTCTCGAGCTGAATGTCCCGGAGTGCAGACTCCCTCTGCCCATACATGGGCCTATTTCAGGAGCCGACAGCTGCACCCCACTTTACCTGCTTCCATACCCGTAGCGAAATAACGGCTTCCGTCCGTGAACCCTGGTGACAGTCTGCAACTGGAAGGTGGTCTGGTCAGAAACCTTCGGTCCTGCCGTGTGCCCATGCACTTCTCTATTTTGCCTCTCCACATCCCATTATTTAGGCATTCTTAGGTCGGGTCAAGCATAGAAGGGCAGAGTTGGAGACCGCACGGTGGTAGAACCCTCGCACTCTGGAGTGATGCCATTCGGCGTCTGATGTATGGTCATACGTCTCTGGTTGCTTCATTTACCATCGAGTCTAGGCTTTTCTTCAGACTTCCCTCTATGCAGTGGAGCGGTTCGTGATCTAGAGGTTATCTGGTCTTAGACCCCAGATCATTTTTCGCGCTCCTTTACTAAGAGGACGCTGTCGCCGCAGATAATGTCCTTAGCAATGGCATACCAACCTGCAGCTAAGTAGCTAACTTCTTTGAGGACATAATTCCACCAACTGGCACGCTCCTAGCGCAATAGGATGTTAGGATGCAGTCGCACCGTGTCGCTTTGGAACATTTGGATTCATTCTATTAAGAATGGAAAGCGTCGAGATTCTAAACTAGGCCAGGCCCGGAGCATTTAAAGGTGGCTTGCCTTAATCTGCTAAAATGCCTTCTCCTTTCTTTCCTCAATCCATTCAAATGCCTGTCCCTCCGTTGCCTCGTTTTAGGAGCCTGCAATCGAGGCTAACCCCGTAGCCAGAGGCGGCAGTGTAGCCACCGAAATACCATAGAAGTTCCCGTACTCTCCCTGTTCAAAAAAGGGGAAGGTTGAGAGAGTTGTCAGAAACAGGCATCTCTTTTCTGGCATCTACAGCTCCGGCCTCGCTATCCCTGCCAGAGGTATCCTCTGTAACCCACTCATCTTCAGCTAGCATATCTGCCTAGCTTCGCTAGAGCCCGGTACCCAAGGGCCCCCAGACCTAGCCTCAGTTCCCGCTTGTCCCCGCTTCAGTAATCAGCCGGTGTCGCACTCGCACATACAGGATATCGATCCACCACTACTGAGTATAATAAGTGTTGTGTGCTCTCGCCTACATTCACCCAGTCCTCAGTGCAGGCCTCGTCAATAGGATGTGGACGAAGTGGTCTTGAACACCCAGCAGCACAGCCGATGTCCATGTCATTGGTCGATCTGCTGTACCCCCTTTCCAGGTGCCATTGCACTCTAGGCGTAGACAGCGTGTCTAGCTGGCCTGTTGCCAGTGGCAAACTAAAAAGCGCTATCCATGCAAATCTAACACATATATCAAACGCAATACTACGGAGCGCCCAAGAGCTTAGCGATAGTTATGCGTGATGGGTGACCGATGCGATGGATGTCCACAAACTCTTTATTTCACTTCCACGAAGTCCCCCTGTACCCAAGCTGAGTTAGTCAGGCGTGTATGTGGGCTTCTTTGACGTGGCAAGGGGGTGTATCCAGGCTAACGTGGTCAGGGAGTGGACCAGCTCCTCAAGATCGCCCGGCAATCTCCCGATAATGGTTTGGCTGTATTCCCTTCGTCGTTAACGATTACTCGTGCCTGAGCATGAGGATGCGCAATTGTGACTCCTCACCCACGACCGAATCCTGCCCTGGTTTTTAACTCTCCCCGAACTGTGGCCCCCTGGAGAGAGCCCCAAGACTTTCCCCGTCTCCACCCAAGCCGTGGGTGCACTGATCCTCCTGACCAAACAATTGCGATCCATACTGTCCATCTACTGAGAATATCTTTTGAGGGTGAAGCTGGATACTCATCGCCCATCCACCTCATGGCAGACCTAATTTGCCCTCACCAGCGATAACCTGAGCCCCCCTGGAGCTGAAAGTTATTTGTGACCTCACGATCTACGTGAGCACGATCGTCGTCCTAATACATGGGTAGGGCATTCCGGATTACCATACGAAAAGTGTAGGGATACACGCCTTGCACCTAAATCCACCATGGTCTTCAGAGTCCAAGTATCTACTGTTCATACCAGATCTGCCCGCTTTGCACCCTAAACTTCATTATTTCTAATATTTCCTTTGAGTGACGTAGGACCGAACAGTTCCTCCAGTTCCCGCGAAGGAATACAATAGGGTCCCATCCTTCTAAAGTGTTACCCTAGACCTCAGGGGGTACCGAACCCTACTCTCCCTAACACTAAGATTCATCACAGCTATTCCTGTCAGCACTCACTTTGCTACGCCTCGCCTTGTTAGCTGCCCTTCGTTCGGACACTCGTGTTTCCCATGCCCAATCTCCATTGCTTAAGCACACACTGGTCGGTCGGCTCGGTCCCCTGACCCCCCAGGCGGTCTCCATTATAATCCATCCGGCCTTATTGACGCGAATCGCGGAAGCGATTTATCCTACCTCTATTTAAAGAGTCCGTTGGGTGGTGAGCTTGGTATCTCACTTAGACTAATCCAGGGTGTGCTTACTGCCGGCGAGCCCACAACAACCTGAGCCTGTGTATCTCCTCTGCCTCCCATTGATTGTACTCCGTCTCGCTACTTACCTTCAAGTCCAGTAGCAGACTTCTATCTTTCCTAACTATCCTACCTACCAGCGGCTATTATCTCCTCCGAATGTCTCTCCGATCACATTGTGTGACAAAAGTCCATGACGAACACCAAAAGCACTCGCCGTTAGCTTAAATTACTGTTCGAGGCGTAGCCTCTGTCCAGGATAGAGAATAGTATCCAATCATACTCGCCTCCTAAAGGCTGGGCTTGATAAGAACACGTACAGCTCTTGTGCCTGTTTGATCCGCTGCCCTACCTTGCCAAGAGTATTCAGCTTCCGAGCGACCAATCTGAACACCCTACCATTAATCTGCGTGCTGGCGATGACCCTAAATGCATCTCCTTATCTTTCTTCCGTGTTGAGAATCCCTGTTCAAGACCATTAGAAACGAAATGAAGATCTTTCGGACCGGGCTTTGTGGAGTAGAATGCCTGCGTTCCGCCCCGATAACCAACTTTTGTGCCTCAGTGAGGATACCGCGCCCCTCCTCATCGAGTGATTCTAATAGTGACCTGCAAAAGCTCTAACAGTCAGTCCCCAAAAGTCTGATAACTCGTGAAAAATGACAATCTATTAGAAAATAACCCTGCCACTTCCAGTAACATACTTAGACTCTACCTTCTCCAATGGGTATAGGCACGATCTAAAAGCCATTATGATAGGGGCAGATTTTCCCCACAGTTCCCACCCCTTCGGAAAAACCTACTCTTTTCAGGCGTGAGAGAATGTAATCCCATGCAGCTAGAGCATTCGGAGGCCGTCTGCTTCCCGTGATCCTTTGTCTGATAGGGCCGTCTTTCCCTAGGAGCGCCCCCGCCCCCCTGCTCTCAGAACAGGGTCCCTGCTTCCCCAAGATGGGGGAGATTGCGTCTCTCCGCATCCTAGGGCTGATACCGGGGAGGAAAATTATTCTTCTCGGATTCCCCCCTGTAAGACAGGGTATAGTGTGCTGAAGCTGGGTGACTTTTTATTTCGCCTCCCCTTCATACAGACTTCTACATATGAACCCATAATTACAACCAGGCCCTGAACAAACAAAATATTAAATAAACATCTGTACTTATACCATTTTAGTAAACAAGTATTCTTATAGTTCTTGGACCTGAGAAGATGAACAAGGAACACTGCTTCTAATTCCCCTGATGGGGGCCTCCCTTTACCGAGATCCCAACAGGATTCTTGACCCATTTTCATCAAAACAGAAATGGCACTCATGTTGGAACACAGAAACAATATAATAGACTCGCAAACTCTGTGGCCCCGCCACAGCTGCCGCTTTTTTTCTGGCTAGTCCGCTGACACCACCACGCAAGGCCAGTGTTGTGGACCAGTGTGTTAAAGAAAAAAATGTAAAACCACTCCAGGAGTCCGCCAGAGACTGTGATGGAAAAGTCATCTTGCAGTGCCGCATCGTGAGGGACAGGTTTACACATAGAGCGTTATTCCAGGAAGAGGCAAAACATTGCAAGAACCCCTTGATATAAAAAGCGCATGTAATTTAAAGCATACAGTCAAAGTAAAACAGGAAGGGAAGACCACTCAATGATCCTCTCAGAGGACATTCAACGAACTGACAACAAACTGACAATACCATGACAAATCAAAACTCACAATAATACACACATAGGGCCTAAAATATGACAGACAAACACAAGACCAAAAGACAAAACACACATCCCGACACCAACACTAAAAAAACACAAAACAAACCCTGTCCGGAGGGAGAGCCACCAGCCCCTCTGGGGTCCCTCTCCTCACCCTCAGAGGGGAGATTTCTTGCAAGCTGAACGCCTTGTGATGGCTCTGAAAGAAAAGATCTTTAATCCAGTTACAGATGCTAATCAAATCAGGATGAAGAGAAGGGAAAAGTCAAGGTTATGTCCTCTAATGAGGATCCTAATAACTGAAAAAACACTAAGTTAAAAAAACAAACGTTAACGGGTTCATAGAGAGTCTTAATAACAACTTCAGCCTTAGTTCCACGTTGGACTAAGATGATCACCAGCAGGAACAGACCTGTAAAGCTCCTGCCCTGCAGAGCTTGAGCCCTGTCCTTGTAAGTCTCCCAGCACCAAAAGAAGAAAAAAAGCCATAAATAAAAGTTCGTTGTCTTTGCAATTGAACAAACCACAAATCAGGAGTGGCTGATCTGTCCCATAATGTCTGTCCAGTAAGTTCACAGAATAAAACAGAGAAAAACACAAACACAGACAAACAAAGGCCCCAAGAACAGTCTTCCAACGCCGTGGAATGCAAAACCAAAAGCAAGACACAGCCTCGAACGCCAACCGGCAGGAGCGACCCTCCTCGTCTCAGTATTGTG
>JAJQQW010001203.1:37500-40000 GCA_025583905.1 Ia io | reverse complement strand
AAAAAAAAAAAAAAAAAAAAAAAAAAAAAAAAAAAAAAAAAAAAAAAAAAAAAAAAAAAAAAAAAAAAAAAAAAAAAAAAAAAAAAAAAAAAAAAAAAAAAAAAAAAAAAAAAAAAAAAAAAAAAAAAAAAAAAAAAAAAAAAAAAAAAAAAAAAAAAAAAAAAAAAAAAAAAAAAAAAAAAAAAAAAAAAAAAAAAAAAAAAAAAAAAAAAAAAAAAAAAAAAAAAAAAAAAAAAAAAAAAAAAAAAAAAAAAAAAAAAAAAAAAAAAAAAAAAAAAAAAAAAAAAAAAAAAAAAAAAAAAAAAAAAAAAAAAAAAAAAAAAAAAAAAAAAAAAAAAAAAAAAAAAAAAAAAAAAAAAAAAAAAAAAAAAAAAAAAAAAAAAAAAAAAAAAAAAAAAAAAAAAAAAAAAAAAAAAAAAAAAAAAAAAAAAAAAAAAAAAAAAAAAAAAAAAAAAAAAAAAAAAAAAAAAAAAAAAAAAAAAAAAAAAAAAAAAAAAAAAAAAAAAAAAGAAAAAAAAAAAAAAAAAAAAAAAAAAAAAAAAAAAAAAAAAAAAAAAAAAAAAAAAAAAAAAAAAAAAAAAAAAAAAAAAAAAAAAAAAAAAAAAAAAAAAAAAAAAAAAAAAAAAAAAAAAAAAAAAAAAAAAAAAAAAAAAAAAAAAAAAAAAAAAAAAAAAAAAAAAAAAAAAAAAAAAAAAAAAAAAAAAAAAAAAAAAAAAAAAAAAAAAAAAAAAAAAAAAAAAAAAAAAAAAAAAAAAAAAAAAAAAAAAAAAAAAAAAAAAAAAAAAAAAAAAAAAAAAAAAAAAAAAAAAAAAAAAAAAAAAAAAAAAAAAAAAAAAAAAAAAAAAAAAAAAAAAAAAAAAAAAAAAAAAAAAAAAAAAAAAAAAAAAAAAAAAAAAAAAAAAAAAAAAAAAAAAAAAAAAAAAAAAAAAAAAAAAAAAAAAAAAAAAAAAAAAAAAAAAAAAAAAAAAAAAAAAAAAAAAAAAAAAAAAAAAAAAAAAAAAAAAAAAAAAAAAAAAAAAAAAAAAAAAAAAAAAAAAAAAAAAAAAAAAAAAAAAAAAAAAAAAAAAAAAAAAAAAAAAAAAAAAAAAAAAAAAAAAAAAAAAAAAAAAAAAAAAAAAAAAAAAAAAAAAAAAAAAAAAAAAAAAAAAAAAAAAAAAAAAAAAAAAAAAAAAAAAAAAAAAAAAAAAAAAAAAAAAAAAAAAAAAAAAAAAAAAAAAAAAAAAAAAAAAAAAAAAAAAAAAAAAAAAAAAAAAAAAAAAAAAAAAAAAAAAAAAAAAAAAAAAAAAAAAAAAAAAAAAAAAAAAAAAAAAAAAAAAAAAAAAAAAAAAAAAAAAAAAAAAAAAAAAAAAAAAAAAAAAAAAAAAAAAAAAAAAAAAAAAAAAAAAAAAAAAAAAAAAAAAAAAAAAAAAAAAAAAAAAAAAAAAAAAAAAAAAAAAAAAAAAAAAAAAAAAAAAAAAAAAAAAAAAAAAAAAAAAAAAAAAAAAAAAAAAAAAAAAAAAAAAAAAAAAAAAAAAAAAAAAAAAAAAAAAAAAAAAAAAAAAAAAAAAAAAAAAAAAAAAAAAAAAAAAAAAAAAAAAAAAAAAAAAAAAAAAAAAAAAAAAAAAAAAAAAAAAAAAAAAAAAAAAAAAAAAAAAAAAAAAAAAAAAAAAAAAAAAAAAAAAAAAAAAAAAAAAAAAAAAAAAAAAAAAAAAAAAAAAAAAAAAAAAAAAAAAAAAAAAAAAAAAAAAAAAAAAAAAAAAAAAAAAAAAAAAAAAAAAAAAAAAAAAAAAAAAAAAAAAAAAAAAAAAAAAAAAAAAAAAAAAAAAAAAAAAAAAAAAAAAAAAAAAAAAAAAAAAAAAAAAAAAAAAAAAAAAAAAAAAAAAAAAAAAAAAAAAAAAAAAAAAAAAAAAAAAAAAAAAAAAAAAAAAAAAAAAAAAAAAAAAAAAAAAAAAAAAAAAAAAAAAAAAAAAAAAAAAAAAAAAAAAAAAAAAAAAAAAAAAAAAAAAAAAAAAAAAAAAAAAAAAAAAAAAAAAAAAAAAAAAAAAAAAAAAAAAAAAAAAAAAAAAAAAAAAAAAAAAAAAAAAAAAAAAAAAAAAAAAAAAAAAAAAAAAAAAAAAAAAAAAAAAAAAAAAAAAAAAAAAAAAAAAAAAAAAAAAAAAAAAAAAAAAAAAAAAAAAAAAAAAAAAAAAAAAAAAAAAAAAAAAAAAAAAAAAAAAAAAAAAAAAAAAAAAAAAAAAAAAAAAAAAAAAAAAAAAAAAAAAAAAAAAAAAAAAAAAAAAAAAAAAAAAAAAAAAAAAAAAAAAAAAAAAAAAAAAAAAAAAAAAAAAAAAAAAAAAAAAAAAAAAAAAAAAAAAAAAAAAAAAAAAAAAAAAAAAAAAAAAAAAAAAAAAAAAAAAAAAAAAAAAAAAAAAAAAAAAAAAAAAAAAAAAAAAAAAAAAAAAAAAAAAAAAAAAAAAAAAAAAAAAAAAAAAAAAAAAAAAAAAAAAAAAAAAAAAAAAAAAAAAAAAAAAAAAAAAAAAAA
>JAJQQW010001203.1:15000-32500 GCA_025583905.1 Ia io | reverse complement strand
AAAAAAGCTAAGTGGCGTTTTTGCTGTTTTTAAACAATATATGGCCATGTTCCTGTTTGATACCATACGGTTTCTATGAAACAACACGACTCAACTCCTTTTTTCATAGATACTGGTCTCCAACTGATGGGACTTACCTCTGTTGGTTTGTTATCACTTGGCATTCCTAAATAATGTATGGGGGTCTTCTTAGGGGGGGTCCAGAGAATTATTTATTGGGGGTTCTGACATGTGGTGTGGCTTATAGGGCATGACAATTTTGTACAGTGTGTTTGTTTTTTTTAAATTTTGATCTGAAAGTTGGACTAATTTTTTTTAGGAATAGCTGCTGAGGACTGTGGGCAGGTGAGTCTATAATAGACATGCTAAGCAAACAGTGGAGGTGTTTGCGGAGGTTCACTGCCTTGTTCTTTCCTGTACCAAAACATACAAAATGGTGTGTATAGCTCTCGCATTGTCGTTTTCTACACAAAAGAATATCTAGTGATTGGCTTCCAAAGTTTTCTTGAACCATATCAGCACATGTTAACAATGCTGGGTATTACCTTTTCTTTTTAAATAATAAAATTTATTTATCTTATAAATTTAAAAGTCCCTTCCCTATCACTATGGGCAGGGGACCCTCTCCCTTTAAAACCTCTTTGAGGGTCTGCCAAAATGATCTAGGATGAACTGGAAAAAACATGCTGTGGCTGTCCCCAAGGGCGAGCCACCAGGCCCATATTCAGTTTTTCCAAAAGGCCAACAGAAAACCACACATTTACCCACAATATGACAGCACAGGCTTACTCCCTAAAAACACATTGCTTTGTACCAGGAACTATGTCAACTCAGTGTGCAGTTGGCCATGGTGAGAGCACAGGGAGGGGGAGGATAGCCCTTGTTAAGCAACTGGGGTCTGTCCTTTATTAATTTATAAATTATAAGCAATATTAATTGGAGAGCTCTCCTTTCTAAAAAAGTACAGTTTCTTTTGTAGTAGTTTTTAAAAAGTTGATCTTTAGGGATCCTTCTTCTCTCCAATTCTATGATTTTTTTTTAAGTTTCACAGGAAGTTGTTTCATACCAAGGCAGGGGGAACCCATTCTTTAGGTGTAGCCCTATACATAATTAACAATAATGAATAGCTTTCTCTCTTAGCTTCCCTACACTTATTTCTATCTTTTCAACTATATTCAGAGCTATTTACTTTATAAGGGTAGATGCCATTTATTCCAAAAAATAATTAGATTGCACTAAATTTTACCTTATCTCAAAGATATTAATGGAAAAAAAAAGGTCTGTAATTTGGCTCAAATTAGCAGTTTTATTCTTCCAGTTTCTTGCTCTTCTAAAAGCTCAGTTAACTAGATGCTTCTCTTTTTTCTTTGATCTTTTTCTTTTCGCAAAAGGCAAAAAATTAAAGGTTTTTTCACGTTGGCCCAGTGCATTCAGCTGAGTGACATCCTGGAGTCCTAGCCTCATGCTGCTCTCACCAGTTGAAGCCAGGGCCCCCCTAGGGAATCATAGTCAGCACTGCGAGGCTGTAATAAGAGAAGAGTTTCAGGATGACGAAGGCTGAAAAAAAAAAAAAAAAAAAAAAAAAAAAAAAAAAAAACGGTTTTTTTTTTTTTTTTTTTATTTTTTTATTAAATTTTTTTTTTTTTTTTTTTTATTTTTTTTTTTTTTTTTTTTTTTTTTTTTTTTTTTTTTTTAATTTTAATAAAGGTGTTCAAATGCATATTATTTAATGTAGTTTATTGTTTAATTTAGGATTTTAATTAATAACATACTACGATTTTAAAACTATATGGACTTTCCTAAAATAATTGAATATTTTTAAAATTGCACCAACAGCGGAAGGTTTTTCTATAGGGAATTCTATAATGCAATCCTTTCCTATGAAAAAAATAAAAAAAAAATATATCTCCCTTAGGAAAACCCATCCTGAATCCCACTTTACATTTGGCAGATGGTGATTTTTTTTAGAGTCGTTACATATAGATCTGTGCATGCTAAATTATTTTCGGAAGAAACTGTAGTTTGTGTCGTGTGTGAGTGTGTGTGTGTGTTGTGTGTTGTAGTGATTGTTTGTGTGTTGGGTTGTTCGCTTCCAGGAACTAGGCTAAGGAACACCATCAATTAATCTCATTTAATCCTCACCAAATCTAAAGTTTGAGTCTTGTTATCTCGATGATACTAGGGGGAAAGGTTGTTTTTAGGCATAGAGCGAAGAAAACTCCCCAGTGGGTGAAGGGATGGCCCCTAGAGATCCACCTTCAAACCAGAACCAGTGTCCTTAGTCCACTGAGCAGTCCCACGGGGCAGGCATGGAAACAACAGGATGGGCCAGCAGGTTCGACAACTTGTCATAAGTCCACTTTTTTGGAAACCAGCCCACAGCCTTTTCCTTGCATCTGGTGCTTCATGTGGTCTTTGACCATATCCATTTCGAGAGATTTTACTTTCTCCCCCAAGTTACTTTCACCACATGTTCTCCATGTTCTTTTCGTCAACCAACAGCAACCAACATTTTATATTACATACTCAAGCAGATAATACCAGGGCACAAAAAAAACAAAGCAACAAGACCCTTGCTTCCTTGGAATATTAGCCTGCGTCTGTGTATTGTGCCATTTTTTATGGATTGATAGCTATTCAACTGATGTGTTGAACGGATGATATATCCTCCACTCTGAGGTCACACAGGTCATTGCAATTTTTGGTGCATATTAGAACCTCATTACCCTTCTTCCCACACACCTACCGCTGTGCATATTTCAGTACAGTGCATCATCTTTTACCCAGTTGCTCCAGGCATTGTTCAAACCTCTTAGCCCTTCTCTCTTCGGTGCCTCCCAAATCCAAAATGATTCCAAGGAAATTTAGACTCCTTTTAACTACCTCAACCAATATTTCTGTCCTGTCCATTTCTCCATGGCCCCTGCCTGTTGGCCATTCTTCTCCTCCCCCTAAACCCCTCCTTCGTGATTCCAATGGGGATAACTTAATTCATCTCCTGACACCTGCCTTGAACTTTCCAACTATAGCTTTCAAAAGTGGTATTTCCACTTGTCTTAATATAAAAAGGCCCTAATCAAGGTTTTCCTCTCCCTTCAATTCCCCCACCTTCAGGAATAATTTTAAATTCCCAGTCTACTAAGTGTGTGGCATAATATTATTTAAATAAGTCCTTGAAACCAACAGCCCCTCACTCACCTCCCTTTCCAGCTTCCTCTCTCACACTCCCTGTGTTCTTGCCTAACCCAAAAACAGACCTCACGCTCTTTCATCTTGGGTCTTTAGGACCAGAACAGAGGCCCTCTTTCTCCCTTTTTGACCTCTGGGGCAAAATTCTACCCATCCCTCAGGCCGCAGGCCCTCCTGCACCTGCCCTCCACTATCTGCGAAGCCTCCTGTGAAGCTCCTGCAAACTGAGCCCTGTGAGCACGCCCTTCTGAGGCTTCAGCTAGGGACTTCCCGGCCCCAGCCCTCTCCACACCTGAGACATGGGGTTCTTCTCCCCCAAACAGAAAGCTAGGCCCTTCCCCCAGTTTGGCTGGGGAAAAAAGGGACTGATCTATATACCTCACCACCCAGCATGGAACCCCACGCAAGTAGGGGCTCCGTTATAATGTTCTCTACTGATTTAAAATATAGTAAAAAACAACATACCTGGGAAGGCAAGGGGGGGAAGGGAAAACCACTGACTTTATAATGTACGGAGGGCGGAGCGAGAACCCATACTTGGGATCTGATTTGAGCTTAATTTATAAAACATTCTCAATCCAGGGCGGAGGTGAGGGATGAGAGGCTAGGCTTATTCTCAGACCAGGTTTGTACCAAAGAAAAGGAGCAAGAGGGATAAAATATTATTTTAAGTAAAGAAAGCACTTCCTTCCTGAATGCCTATGTCACACTCTGAGCAAAGTGTTGTGAGTGCCCACTCACCTTAAAATGCCAAACGTTCCTCACTCACCTCCAAGTGGGAACTCCAGTAAAGGGATCAAGTCACATCTCAAAATACACTCTGTGCCTCAGATTATAAAGTTCCCAACTTTATGATTACATTTTGTTTATGTACTATTACTAGGGGTTGGTTAGTGGTTGTGTGGGACTAGTAGGCTATTTTAAAAAAACAAAAAATTACAGTTTAGCGCCCCTCTCCCTAGACAGTTTGGCTTTCTAAGTGGACAGTTGATGTCAGCCCTGAGACTGAAGGGTCATGGGCGTTTGATTCCAATTCAAGGGCATGGATTCTCCTCAGTTTGCAGGTCAATCCCAGACCTGTTTTGGGGCACTGCACGGGGGAGACAAGCAATTGATGTGTGCCTCTCACCATCCACATCTTTTGTTTTCTCCTCTCTCCATCTCTCCCCCTCCCTTCCACTCTCTCTAAAAAAAATCAAATGGCGAAAAAACAAAAAAAAAAAACATCTCAGCGTATGAGGTTATTTTTTTTAAATTGATTTTTTTTTAATATTTTTTTTTTATAAATTATATTTTTAATTATTTTAATCTATTTAAAAAACACATTCATATATACACATATCTTATTTTTTATTTTAATTTTATAAATACAGTTGACCTTGAAACATAAAAGGGGGGTAAAAAAAAAAAATAACAAAATAACAACACCAACATTGACTTTAAATTCTCTATCTTGCAATTTTTCATTCTATCAAAATAATATACAATTGATTAAAAAAAAAAAAATATTTTTTCAATATTCTTTCAATCTTCACTTGTTGTTCTTATATTTTAAGGTAAGCTATTCAGTAAATAACACAAAATAATAAGATATAAAAACAATTAATATATAGAGATTATGCAATTAAAAACCTTCATTAAATTTCAAATAAAGTATGTGCATAGCATACCATTACCCAATGCAGTTCATAAATATATATTTTTAATTAAATTAAATTTATTATTATATAATTTCTTTTTATTAATTATTATTTATTATTTTTTTTCTTTCGGAATGTATATTGGGGGAGAGGGTTATTGCAAATTTCCAAACTCCAGGCTTTAATCCGTAATAAATTATTTGACAGAAAGAAACTATGTAACCAATGTAAAGAGGAATTATTTATATAATCAACTTCAATTTATTGCTCTTATATATTTTGACCAATAATTTTACTAACTATCATAAATTAACAATTAATTCATAATATAATAATCTAATTTAAATTTATTATTTTTTATATTCTCTATATATTACCAATATCTTACATTCCCATTTTTATAATTAATTAATTCATTTAAATTAAAAAATTATTACGGATTATTATTAATATCTTTTTTAAGGGTTAGCTTTTTTTTTTTTTTTTTTTTTAATAAATCTTCATAGGGATTTTAGGTATTTTATTAAATTTTATTATTTTATTTCCTTTTTTTCTTTATTTTAAATTAATTATTTTATAAATAATATTATCTTAAATTAATCCTAAATCTATATTCCTATTATAGGGAAGATTTAAATAACAAAGGGGAAGAAGAAGGAGAAACTAATGAAATTAAGCACCTTAAACTATGGATTGCAAGAGAATGACATTGATCAGCTGCCTTAAAAAAACTGGGCATTATCATACTGAATATAAAAAAAGGGGAGGCCCCATAATTCATAAGGGGCAAATGTTTTCTTTGACTATAACATAAAATTTCTAGTTTAATTTCTTTTTCTCTTATAATTAGTTTCTTTTTGAGCTTCCACTCTAATTTTAAAACATAACAAAAAATACATTAATATTAATCAGGTCAATTTATAACTAATTTATTATAATAAATATTTTTCTAAAAACAAATAGCACAATTATTGATTATATTTACTTTTTTAATTATAATGTTTTATTTTGCTTATTCAGGATTTAATTAGATTATTAATGGATCTTAGGAGGAAGGGGGGGAGGGAATTTTAGGAGAAGGATAATATTAATGATAAAGGAAGGAGATTTTTATATATGGCCTGCCCTTCCTGTATTCCCCCCCCTATTGGGGGGAATTCAGCCCATCTCAAAAAAAAAAACCGTTTATTTCATTTATGTGCCATTTTGATTTAGGGAAAAAAATCAAACTATACAACCCTTTGGTTTTGGGTTGGACATACTTTTCTAAACCCAACTGGCTACCCCAGTAAGGGTTTAAAATTTAAATGTTTAATTTATTTAAAAATAATTCTCCAAATAATTAATGTTAATTTTACATTAAATATCTTCTTTACTCTCATCTTTTGTACCTTTAATAAAAAAAAAGGATCGGTTTCATTTTTCGGGCCCCAAGGCTAGGGCATCGGCTTCAGTTCTATTTTGGAAGGGCATCGGAACCCATTGGTTGCCAAGTTCAATTTAAGGATGGGCACGTACCATTTATTGCATTCCTAATCTACATAGGGCTTCTTTATTCTACCCCACCAGTGTAGGTATTTTGTAACTTGATTTTTTTTTTAAATAAAATTTTTTTTTTTTTTTATCCCTCTCTAATTCCTCTGTAAATTAAGGGGGCCAAATTAAAAAATATAATAATTTTAATCATAAAACATAATTCATATAGGGGCAATTTTTTTTTTTTTTTTTGTAAATTCTTAATCTAATCTATTCTGTTTGAATAATGGTTATATTTTTTTTAAATCATAAATCATATTATAAAGAGCATGGGAAAAAAATAACCTTCCTTCTCTTCTCCTGTTTTTTTCCTTTATAATTTAATCCCTTTTTTTTAAAGCGTGGAGGCAATTTTTTTTTTTTCTTAAATAGGGTTTTTTTTTTGTTTTTTCCCAAAAATGAAAAGACCCTAAAGATTTTAATTAAATATAAATAAAAAGGAATTTAAGCTATATTGGGAGGTGGAAAAGAAATTTTTTAGGAGGGGGGCCTCAAAAAATATTTTACTCCCCGCCAAACATTCAACAAAGAAATAAAAATAAAAATTTTATTGTAGCAAAAAAATCTTATTTTTAAACCACCAATGGGGTAATTAGAATATGAAATTAAAACCCCCCAAGTTTTTTAAAAAAAAAAAAAAAATTTGGCTCAACCCCTCTCCCAATAAGAAATTCGGCGTGTAACCCCCCCCATATTTAATTTTCCTTTTTGGGGGGTGGGGTTGGTTTTGTTGAGGCTATTTTCACCACACTGCCCGGGGAAAGGGACTAGGGGGGAAAAACCATTGCCCCAATGAAATCACAAATAAAAAAAAGCGAAAATGAAAAAAAAAAAACCCCCTAAACGAGGGCCCACCCAAACAACCCAAGTGTTTTTTATATCCAAATATCTAACACCTAGGGGGGTGCCTGAATATAGGGGGTGGGGGCGGTGGGTAGTTTATCTACCCTTAATCCCCCCCCCCTTCCAAAAAAAAACCGGGGGGATATTATTTTCTTTTATATTTAAGGGGGGCATAACCCCAAAAAATTCAATATAAAAACCCCCCCTCAAATTGTTTTTATACTGGGGTTGCACGTAAATTGGCTTTAAGAAAAACAAAAATAAAAAAGGTTTATGGCTGGGGGGGGAAACCTTTAAATAATGGTGCCCCACCAATTTGAGAAAATCTAAAAATTTGGGAATGTTTTCTAGTTTTTTACTGGGGTGTTATTTTTAAAAAAACAGGGCCACCTGGGGAGCTTCCCCCACCCACTGGAAGTTTTGTCCCAGGGTAACCCCTTTCAACTTTGGGGGCACGTTTGGGACACCCCCCAAATGGCCCCCCGTTTTTTTCGAATCCCAAACAAATAAGGGATTAAGTTAGGGGTAATTTTCTTAACTTAGCCCCCCCACTCCTTAGTGGTACCCCCCCTTTTAGCCAGGAAACATGGTCTTTAGCATTTTGCGTGTGATTGCCCTTGGACATTATATCCTTTATTTTTTCTCTTTCCCTTAATTTTTTAATTTTTTTTTCCTTTTTTAACTTTTTAAAAAATTGTTTATGGGTTTGGGGGGCTCATTTAATTTATTCTTTAAGGATTTCTTTTTATTATCACTAGGGAAAAAAATAAGGATTTCAAAGGTGCCAGAAATTTGGGTATTACATTTTCCATTGCAGGTTGGGATCCCGGTATCATTTTAGGGTTTGTATTCTATAATAAGATTCATATTTTTTACCCTTCCCCTTTCCTCCTAAAATCCCCAAAATATTATTATTTTTTAAATTACATCCTTAGTAATTATAAAAATTTATTTTTTTTTTCAAGAAATAATCAAATTACTAAAAAATGGGGTCGTTTTTTTTTTAAACTTTTTGCCTACCAATAATGGAAAATGGGGTATCCTTTTTGCGTATTTTTGTTAGTTTATTTTTTATTGTTACCCCAATTTTTTTATTTTTTTTTTTCCCATCAATTTTTTTCCCTGGAGGGGATTTCATTCTTGATTCAAATTTATATTTTTCCACTTTTTTTATGGAGGCGGAATTTTAAAAGTACCTTGGGTAGGGGTTGTTTTGGTGGGGGGGGGGGGAATATTACGTCCTTTTTATTAAAATTGGAGCCCTCTTTTTTCTTTCTTTTCAATTTATTTATCTTGGCCAACATTTTGGGTTTCTCTTGGGATGCCGCTGCATAATAACATATTAATATATTATTATTATTGATTATTTTCGTTGGAAACTGAAATTCAAAATTCCAACAATGGGGGGACAAAGGGGGGGGGCAATTGTAACTGAAAATCTTTGTGGGGGTTTATATTACTATTATGGGTTTTTTTTAGGGAGAATTTTTAATTATATTTTTTTATTTTTTTTTCCCCATTTATACAAACAGCTTTATTTTCTTTTTTTAACTTTGGGGGTTCATTGTTTTTTGAAAAAACCCATTTTTTCCCCTATTACTAATGAACAAAAGGGGAGGGGGGGGGATTTTCCAGGTGGGCCTGGGTTCCCCCCCTTAACAAAATTTGAAAGTTTAGTGTAATTTTTTAATCAACATTCCTAAAAGGCTATTCATAATGGGTATATATTTGTTAAGGGAATTTTAACTTTAATGCCCTTAAAGGGGTGGGGGGGGGGGTGCTAATTCTTTTAAGGAAGGGAAAAGTAAAACAGGAAAAATTTTAAGGGATTTTTTTATAAACAGGTTAAAGGATGCTTAATGGATTTTCTTTGTTATTCAACCAATTTTTTTTTTAAAGTTTTTTAAGCCAATGTCCAAAAATTTACAGGAAAAAAGCCAATTTTTTTTAACACCTTGTTTCTTAAAAATATTAAGGCTGTTTGGGTGTCAAAAATAACCCATTATTTTAAAAATTTAATACCCATTTGGAGAAACCTTTTTACTTATATTATCCTTATCCCCCCCCTCCCCTGGGGAAATTAGGGAAAGGGGTACTCAAGAAAAAAAATAAAAAATAACACTTTTAACCAAATTTGGACTTGGGGGGAGGGAACCCGGGGGTCACCTTAAATAATACCCTATTTACTTTTTACTGTTCAATTTTAACAATATAAACTGTCTAAACAATTGCTGGTTTTTACATTAATTCAAAAGGGGGGGTTCCTTGGGGATATTCTTAGGTAAAAAAACATCCCCTAAATAGGGGTTCATTTTATTTTAAAGATTTTATTGACAAGGGGGGGAAGGTTCTTTTATCAAAACATTTTAATAACTAAAAGAAAAAGCTTTTAGGGGGCGTGTTTGGTGGCTCGGCTAATCATTAAGCTTACTTAATTAAAAAATTGTGGTTTCTTGCAACCGTGGGCTTATGTCTTTCCCCACCAATGGTCCTTATAAATTAATAAAATTTAAGCCCAAAAACAAGGTGGGTAAAAACAACTTTCCCCCGGGGGGCCCATTTTTCAGTTGCTATCAGGTTAAATTTGTAAAAAAATTTTTTAAATTGGGGCAATATGTCAATTGAGGTTAATTTATTTTCCAATGTTGGGGTGGAAAAATTTAATTTTTTGGAGGGGCAAACATTTCAAAGCCTTGTAAATAAACACCTTGGGAAAACCCGGAAACCACCCCCCCCCTACCAAGCGAATACTGGAGCTGTTACACAATATAAAAATTGGAGGGAAAGTCATCTTTAATGATCCCTTTTTTTTTTGCTTCCAACCCTAAAAAAAAAATTAAGGTAACTAAAAATAAGGACGGGGGGAAACCAGCCTTTTGTGGGCCCGCTGGCTGGCTGGAGTTGGAAAAGGGGGCTTGTTCCCTTTTACCCTGACCTGTTAACTTCTCTTTTTAAAAAACATTTTTAGGGGGCACATTTAGCTTGATTGTAGGGGGGATGTTGGTTGATTTTTACTTTTGAAAAAACTGGGGGGTGGGACCCCAAAAAAGGGAAAATCCATTAAATCCAGGGGGGGGTGGGGAATCTCAAATTAACCGGTTGGGGCCCTTAAATTAAATCCATATGGGGGGAAATAAAACTGTTATTCCCCCCCCGTAAGGGATTTTGGTTTTCTGTGCTCCCCCCACGTGTCCACCCTGTTTTTTTTTATTTTAAGGGGCCCCACCCGGGGGAAAAAACCGTGGAGGGGTTTGGTGCTCCATTTGGGAGGGAGTGGAGGCAACCTGGGGGGGTCCTTATGGGGGACCACCTGGATTGGTGGGGAAAAACAGTAACCAAACCCAACGGGAGGCTCCCCCCCCACCCCGGGGGGAATTGGTTTTTTTCCCCCATACTTCATATTTGTTAAGAGCGGTTTTGTTTCAAAAAAACATTCCCAATGGAGTTTACACCATATAGCCTTGACATTTTTTCTTTCATTTACTTTTCAGGAAGGCTTATTTTTAAAATATAGTAACCCTTGGGGTGGGGCCCGCACCATCGAGAATAAGTTTAAAAATAGCGAAGCAAAATACCCCCAAACCCCTGTAATTTTTGTATAAAAATAAAACCTTGCTTTGGGGGGAGGTTGGGGGGGTTAATATAGGGGGGACAAAAAAAGCCAAGTTTTTGTTTTAAAAACACTAAAATGCCCTGGGAATGGGGAATAACGTTTTAAATATAATCTCAAATTCCCCACTATGTTGGCCACCCTTAAATTCCAGGGGATACAATGAGGGGCCAAAATTAGGGTGGGTGGGTTCGTTTTTATATGCACCTTTTTTTTTGTCTAGTGTTGTATATATTTATTACTTTTTTCAAATTATTTTTTGTAGTTATGTAGGAGCATTTTATTGGGGGTGGCACCCCCCCCTTTTTGACTCAGGGGTGGTTTTCATTTTACACACCTATTTTATCTTCTCTTTTCTCTATGGGGTAACCTACAAAAACCCCCCCTTTTGGGCTTTAAAAAAAAAGCTGGAGGGCCACCGCCCCCACTAGCTGAATAAGGTACTTATGAAGGGTTACCCCCCTGTTTTTAGTTCTTAGGCCCGTGGGGAGGCTAGGCCCCTTTTTTAAACCTCACATTGCTGTTAAAAATAACATTTACTCTCCACTCCTTTTAAGCCTTTTTTTTTTTTTTTTAGGGGCAAGGGCCCAAAGAGGGTTGTTATTGAAGAGGGGATTTCCCAAGGAGCCACTTTTTTGCGTCCCAAAATTATTTTTTTCCTATTTTTTAAAAAGAAAGTTTTAAATTTCTATTTTTTCCTTTTTTTTTTTTTGGTCCTTTTTTTCCGGAAATTTGGAAATGTGGGATAAAAAAAGCCATATTTTAAGCCCGGCCTTTTTTTTGGGGCTCAGGGTTTCCCCCCCCATTTTCCCCCCCGTTTAAGCAGCAACAAACAGGAATCCTTTTTTTTACAGGCCTTTTTTAAACATTTATGACCAACGGGCTATTTTTTTTAGGCCCTTATGCTTTTTTTTATTTGAAATTTACTTGTTTTTTAAATGAGGTTTTTCCCGCTTTTTGGGGGCCTTGCAATTTTTTTTTCCAAGCCAGTTTTTTTTTTTTTGTAAGGGGGACCGCTGTTTTTAATATTCCATTAAAATGGGTTTTTATTAAAAATTTTGTGAAATAAAAAATGGATCAGCTGAAAAAAACCGAATGGCACCCCAGCAGGGAAAAAAAGTTTGGCCCAAATTTAGGCTATTCATACAATAAAAAGTCAGACACCTATGAACCAAGAAGGGGTGCATAGACATTTTCCTTTCTGACTGGCAAAACCCTGAAATGGTGGGATAGCAATTTTGTGAAAGTGGTTGACTTCTTGGTGTTGGTGGCAGTGTCATTGGGTAAAAATAAAATTTTTGAAGGAAACCCCATACTGTTTTCCCCCCCCCCCCCCCCCCCCCCCCCCCCACACAAAACCTAAGACTGGCTTTAGGGAATTCCCAGGAGACAATCTTCTGGAAAGTTCATTTATTAGGTTCCGGATTTAACCTTGGAAAAATTTTCTCTACCTAACATTTTGCCCCCCATTGATGGGCCCACTTAGTAACAGCCACATTTTCCTTTTTGGACCTTGCTCTGAATGGGGTTTGAGCTACTTTGTCATTGGGGACCAAAGACAAATATCAAAAAGTTCCCGGCTGAACAAGGGGGCTAAGGATGTGTACCAAATTAGTTTGAGTGGCTTTTCAATATTTGGTCCCAAACTAGGGGGGCTCTGAACACTTTGGTTTTAGCCATTTT
This sequence comes from Ia io, assembly GCA_025583905.1. Lineage (NCBI taxonomy): Eukaryota > Metazoa > Chordata > Mammalia > Chiroptera > Vespertilionidae > Ia > Ia io. The sequence continues at coordinate 19,999 of JAJQQW010001203.1, read as the reverse complement.
TTCTGAGTTGTGGGTTCTCACCACCTTGATTTTTTGTCCGTGGCGTCCACCGGCTGGCCCCATGGGCAATTATTTTCCAAGCCCTTCAAATGGAAACAGAATGGTGGTTAGGAGGGGTCCTTCTGTGCCCAATGTCCTTTTTTTCGGAATCCCTAATCCTTTATAGGGGGAAAAAGTTATTCTCACCCCACATTGGGGGAAGGCCAAGGTGTATACCACCACCTGGGGGATGGGGGGTGATCTGGGGGGACAATCAGAAGAACAGCTGGATAAACATTTTGCAACCAGGGGACCCCAAGCCACTGGCTGGGGCACAGCCTTGGTGTTGGGTTTGAAATAGCTTCTTTTTCGGGGGTGTAAAAAAAATCAATTTTTATTAAAAGGAAAGGAAACCCCCCCCCCCCCTTATTTTTTTTCCTCTTTTTAGGGGTCCATATGCTCAGGATGGCAGTATCTCGGTGAAGAAGAGGTCCTTATTGGTCATTCCCTAATTTAACTTTGCAGTGGATTAATCTAAAACAGGTAAGGCTTTTTTCACCCCTCCCAAATTTTATTAACCCCCCGGCCCCATATTTAAGTTCCCCCCCTCTTGAAAAAAAGCATTGTCACTTCCCCTTTACTTAACATTTAAAGACCTTTTAAAATTAAAAAAAAAATGGCCTCAATACAGTAAAAATAAAAATGTGAAAGAAAGAGGAATAATATAAGGGAATGGGTATGGTTTTGTTCCCCTTGAAGTTTATTTATAGATTGTGTACAAAATATAAATTGTATGTCTAGTATTTCTTCCCCCCTCTTAAAATTTTTTTTTTTTGCCGGGTCAAATAGTATCTGTCCCAATTTTTTTCCCCCCTTCTCATAATTTTTTTTGCGAAACCATTTTTTTATTAATTTCCCCGAGAACTGTCTTCCAGACTTGGGTAAGCATTCTGTGTTCATTGCCTTAACATCCTTTGGTCAAATAAAAATTTGAGCATAGGTGTCAGGGGTTTCCAAAAGAGGTGTTCTCATTTCCTATAATGTCCTAAAGAGTCCTGTTCCCTTGGGGCCTTGTTAGCCAGTTAACCATGCTGATAGTGAGAACTGTTTCCTTTGTCATATTACAACATTTGAAACCCCCATTAATGTGGAGATCCATACTTATGGGGGGGAACATTCCCTTCTCATCAAGGGGGATAAGGCAAAAACAACCCACCCAAAGTCTTTTTAACAATACCCTTATTGTGTGGGGAAACAATTCTTTCACAACCTTTCTTGAATAACAGTGAATAACGCCGTCCCCTTTCTATTTAAATTAAAAAAAAAAATTAAAAATGGGGACCTCCCTCTGAATCTATAGGATTACTATAGGGTAGCCCCCCCCCATTTTACCAAGTTTAAACCTTTGTTGTTTAATGATGTTGATTCTCTTCTCCCAAAACCAAAGAACATGTATGACTCACCCCATTTTAACCAATAAAACTAATTGTCTTCCTCTCTATAAAATTCTGGAATACATTTTTTATTCTTTGCCTTATAAATTTAATATCTCACCAATATGCAATTTTTTCTGACCAAACAAAGGTCTATATATATAATATCATTAAATAAAAATTCAAATTCTCTTTATTATTTCCTTAAATGTTTTTAAGTATTATATTCCTAGTATCTTAAAAGATTTTACACCTTTTTAATTTTATTACACTTGATTACAAAGAAAAGTGCCCGCCCCCCCCCATTGGGTATGCACCCCAAAAAAAAAAACAAATTTATCCCCCCCCTCCTTAGTTGAATTGATGTGGCTGGAGAAGATAACTTATGACACTGTACCCCCAACCCCTGCCAGGGACCCCCCCCCTAGCGGGTTCTTTCCCTTCCCCATAACCTTTTCTTTTCTTGGCTAATTCCCCCTTGGGGGGAAATTGAACTTGAGGGGACAACTATTTCATTCCCCACCACAAAACCTAGAAAACCCGCCCCCTTTTCTAACCCGGCCCCCAGCCCCGCCTCCCCATAAATCTTTAACCCGTCCGCCCTGAGGCAGAATTACCTGCCTCAGTATCCCCAATTGTTATCCCCAGCCACCCTTCAAGCCCCCCTCATGCGCCTCACCCTTTTATTTTTTCCGCCCCACACCCACGTTTTGATTTTTTTTCTTTTTCCATTCCAAAAAAACCCCTTGCCCCTTATTTTTTTTTTATTTTTTCTGAGCCCCTTCCCTGTAGGCATCCACCCCTTATAAAACCCAAAGCCGCCAACCGTGCTCCCCTTTTTTGGTCCCCTCATCCCCCCCTCCCCCACCCACCTTTTTTTCCCAATTGGTATTTTCCTTTTTGCCACATCCCTACCAAAACTCCACACCCTTCTCTTGCCACCCCCTGGCCCCTACCCACCGCCCTCACAATTCCCCGCCCCCCTTCCCTCTATAAACCCCACGGTCCCTTATTCTTGGCCGCCCCAATAACAACCCCACCCACTATGACTACAAAACACATTTCGCTCCCAACACTGTAGAAACTGCCCTCCCCCCCTCATAAGTGAAGGACTTTTTCTTCCCCCCTGTCCAACCACTTCTTCCCTTGAACATCAATGGATAAACCCCCTCCCCCGCCCCTGTAAAAATCTTCCAGACCATTTTTCCCCTTTCTAATGGCGTGGATTCTAAAACATTGTTATTAAATGCACCAGGACGACCCAGTTAATAGATTTTTAATTAGGGCTTCGAACGGTTCCTTCCTCCATTTTTTAGTACCCAAAAATTAAAAAAAAAAACCCACGTAATAATTAAACATTTTTATTCCGAAAAAATCACTCCCGCCTTTGCCCCTTTTGCACAGATTAATATTTTAGTATATATTTGATTTGTCCCTTGGTACTGCTGCCTGCTGTTAAATAATAATTGTTTATAAACCCATGAAAGAAAACCAGAGCCAATCTGGGTACCAAAAGGGGCTTTTTTTTTTTAAAATTTGGCTTTAGAAGGATTCTCCTCAGGTTTAAAATAAAAAGAAATTACCTCACCCCCCACGAAATAATTACTCAAAAGTCCCAAAATAATTCAAGTGGAAAACAAAATAAAAAGACTCCGTTTATCCCAGGGGGGGAGAAAAGAAGCTTTTTTTTCCCCTTCTAAATTGGATAAAACATTATTGTATAAACTAAGCTCTCCAAATAAATTCCCAGAAAAGTAAGCCAGGATTTTTGAAGGCAATTAACTACAAATGATAACTGTTGGTGGGGTAGAGCTATAAATATCCTTGGTTTAAGAGCTTTCCGAATGTCTACATCATTTGGTAATTAAAAGCTTTCAATGGATTAGCTTCCCTATTCACAATTTTTGACTTCCTTTATTCCTTTTCCGGTTTCCCCCCGTTTTTCCACTCCACTAAACCCCATTTTTTGTTTTTTGTAATTTTGCCCCTTCTCTAATTACCCCTTATAAATCCCCCCGTTGCCCAGCTAATGTATTTTCCCACCCCCGAGAAAAAAACTTATCAAGGGTCATATGGGGGTATGTCATACTCCCCCCCCCCGTGTACCATAACTAATTATCTGTTTTCCCCCCCCCCCCCCTGCATGTTTTAGCTGCTTATTAGTAAAACCTAAGAAATCTTTGCCCCCTTGGCCAAGTGGGGTTTATCCCATTTGTGTTGTTAGTTGAAAAAGTTTTGTTTTCCAGTTGATGATTCCCCAGGGCACTTTTAATAAATTGTATGATGTGTTTCCGGGCCCTCTTTTTTTGAAATTTCCTCTTAATTACTAATGTTCTTTCCTACCAAGAATCTTTCTCTTTCAATTTTACCTGATTACCTTTCTTTCCCCTCCTAAACAAGCAAACTGTAACCCTAAATTGTTTCCCAATACCTTCCTTTCCCCTTGGGATTGAAAGTTCCTTTAAGTCTTGGCAGTCCTCTGGTCTAAGACTGTCCCATAGTTTTTCACTCACCAGCCTTCTTGTCTCCCATTCTTTTTCCCCTTTTCCTGGTCCTTCTCTAAAAAACATATGTTGCTTATCCCCCCCTTTTGGAAAATAAAAGGACCCTAAATGCAAGATTTTGTACAAAACCCGATAAAAAAAAAATCTTTAAGAAAAAGAATCTCATAGGCAGCAAACGAAATAAATCAGAACATATGTTTGTAAGAATTATATCTTTTTTTAAATTCAAATACAAGCAACCTAGGGCCAATAATGGCGTAAAAACTAAAAAGGTGAGAAGAATAATCAAATTGGTGCAACTACAATCAAAATGATCTTAAAAAAAAAGCGCTAAGTTCCCCCTTCCCAAACAGCAAAAAGAAACAACCCAAAAACAACCCAAGAAAAGGACCCTCCCCCCCAATTTGTGCAAATGTTGAAAAAAAAAAAAAAAAACAAAATAAAAAAAAAAAACGAAACCCCCCCATGTTATTACTGTCTGATTTTTTGAAAAAAAAAAAAAAATTTATTTTTTCAAAATGTGACAGTTATAAAACCTTCAATATTATTTTGTAATAGGAAGATCCCAGGTGCCAACAGCAAATAGGGTTGGTGCCAAGAAGAAATCCTATACACTGCAACCAGTTTTCCCTCAGGATTAACATTTCAGGTACCCAAGAGCCCGGGGGGGGGCGGAGGAGGGTTGGGGGGGGGGGGATGCAGTGAGGGGAGTTGGACCTTGGCGGCTGGAAAAAACCAACCAAAACAGAGGGTAAAATGGGAAGAGATGAGCACGTCCGTTTTGGGGTTAGGTGTTGATTGGCATGTAAATGGCCCCTGCAGGGCACTGGGGATGCTTATTACAAATGGGATTTATAGGCCGGGGCAATAATTAAATAGTAAATGGATATAACCTGCGTGGGTTGTTGGAACTCGCGGTTGGTGGGCTAATGGCAAATCAATCGGTGGGCGGGAATGAAAAAATTGGGAAGGTGAGGGGTGTTCATGGGGGAGTCGTAAAAAAAAGGGTTTGGGTAGGGGGAATGGAAAGTGGTACGGGGCCCGCTGGGGGCGGATGCGAATTGGAGACCAAATGTGCCAGGT